>CALSBZ010002136.1:180872-194839 GCA_943591055.1 Gobionotothen gibberifrons
ACACACACTAGGTACAGACCCTCACCTCCTTGCTCTCACAAAAACAGAAATTCTTCTTGGTAGTTCAGCTTTAACCTTTCAGGCATTAAGCCAAACACACTCTTTAACCTTTTAGACTAGACCTGTTTGTGTGTCAGCTGCAGAGCATCCAAGAATATGCGGTGCCTTTATACACATTGTACTTGAAAAATGCATTGCTTCCTAGAAAAATCATTCACTGCTTTTCCCAACTACGCACACACAGGTCAAACTATGTAATTACTTTGATAATGAAAACCCATTAGCTGCCTTTTCTTCACACCAGATTTAGCATAGAACAACCTGATTCATTCTTGTTGCTCTTTAGAAACACTTGACTCCCTGCATCACGCTGGCCTTGCTTTACCTGCAGACAGTATTCTCTGTGCGTCCCTGAACTTCAGCTGAGTGGCATGATTGACATTCTGTACGTACCATGTATAACTGCTTTTAACCCTCGAACACACCATTTTTCTATGAATTTCACACATACTCTCCCATGAAAAGAACATCTCCATGTTCTTCATTTAGAAGATCTGCTCACCTGATAATATGAACGTATTAAAGTAGCAAGATATTATGCCCACTTTGGATACATGAGGTTGTACACAGAGCTTTGAACATTTGCTGAATGTTGAACATACAAAAGGTTAACTTGCTACTATAAATCAGTAACTATTTAGACCAGTGGTTTCCAACCTTTTTCAACTCGGGGCCCACATTAGAATCTAAAAAATGTTCCTGGCCCACATTCAACCATAAACAATACGGAGGCTACATAAAGTTTTGATTGGTCAATTCAGAATATGTGACACGTTGTTAATCCAGTAGAACAGACCGCTGTCAAGGACTGTAATGACCTTTGCTAAAGAGGATCAAGAAAGAGAAAGGAAAAGAGGTTCAAATAAAAAAAAGAATCTTAATAATGAAATGTTTCCACACAAATCATAATGTTTTGCAAATTATTTGGCGGTCCACTTGCAATGTGTTCGCGGCCCACTAGGGGGCCACGGCCCACAGGTTGGGAACCGCTGATTTAGACTTTACCATCAGACTCAAAAGCCTTGAAACGTTATGTTCCCAATCATTGTCTTACTATGAGGGTCATGTATACTGAAACAACTCAACACTCAAACTCCCGACACCAAGATGAACGGCCCTCATCCGCATCCCTATTATCCCTGAACCACCACTTTGCTGAAAGTAAGTACATGAGCCAGTTTTCCAGAGCAAGATATGCAAAAACATATATATAAATAAGTAAAATAAGGCATTCAATTAACTGCTCCAACAAGTGTTTTAAACTGATATTTTTAACATTTATTTTCCGAACTAGAATGACAGTTGTTAAGAAACCACCACATGTTAAAATGGATGCAGAGGCATGCACATTACAGTGGCATTCAACACTGGAGGCTTGTGTAAACAGGAACAAATTCACAAGTGTTAATAGTAGTTCTTCTTTTTGTTGGTCTTAAAAATGGCCCAGGCGACAGACCATTGCTGAGAAACTAGCAGAGACCAAAAGCTGATATCAACAATACCGTTTCCTCACTCACTATTCACATCACACACATCCAGCAGCCTGTCATGCAATCAGGAGAGCTGAGGGTGAGGGTTTTGGTTGCCTTGCCTTGAAAAGCTGTTATTTTGAGCCTTCCCTCCTTAAATACTGTCTTGTCTCTTATCTGAAGCCTCTCTTAAAAGATAAAGTTGATTTCCTGTGGCTTTGAAAAATGAAACAAAACATTATTATAAAACACAAATTATCTGGTCTCTATTACCATCTATCCAAATGATCTTTTAAATCAAATCATTCTGTCTCTCAGCTCTCCTTCCTACCCGTATGAGTGCTCACCCAATTTACATTTTTTTTTAAAGTGAGAGTAGATAATGATGGAGGGCTTGGTTCCAGGCAACATTAATGTTCCATTAAACCAGACACTGGCAGGGACAAACGCTGACACACAATTAAAATTATACACTCACCACTCCGCTGGCTATTTATACCCACTGTTCATCTGGTAGCTTTGGCAGATCCGAAGTATAATAATAATAATTCAACATTTGTTTTAGGTGTTAGCAGCTTTACTTAAAGTTAACTCTCTTTACAGCACCAGCAAAGTTAACTATGTTCTTATAGAGCAAAAAAAGATCCATGATTTACGAAAATAAAGCGATATCTGTTTTTCCAGATGAACTATTCCATTTGGAAACAGAAGGTCTTCCTCCCCTCTGGATAATGCTGATGTATGAGCAGCCGGCGCTGTTTTGCACCCTCATTTGTTTTTGCTCACCTTGTTTTCGGCTTATTTCATTCACCTAAATGTGTTTGAGAGGCCTCTCGGGGAGGGAGTGCAATTATACAAAATGTAAAACTCATCCTTGGAGATCAGAAACATTGATTAATTTTAATTTGTCTTTTGCTAATGTGAGCCTAGGTACTGGACATGTTTGCATTATGCAATAACCTGTAAGTGAGATGAATGAGATACTGGATGCACTGGATAATGGGAGACTTCTTTTACAATGTAAGCATGAGATTATTTCATTTAAAATGTGTGTGTGTGTGTGTGTGTGTGTGTGTGTGTGTGTGTGTGTGTGTACAATATCATTGTACAACAGGCAGTGAATCAGCAGGGACTGTGCATCTGGAGACAGAGGTGGACAGTGTGTTATTATCTGTTATTAAGATTGACATCTCCCAATAGGCTGCATGCAGCATGAACGCTTCACACAGACTCACACACACATGCACACACACACTGCATCTGTGTGTGTGGGGGAATGGTGAGTCACCCGGCTCTGCAGGAGCAGTCCAAACCCAATCACCAACCGACCCAAATCACCCCCCCGCCCCCCAGTGACATACTCTCTGTCTGTCTTGCTTTACACTTGAATTTTCACCGTCGTTCTCTCTCTCTCTCTCTCTCTCTCTCTCTCTCTCTCTCTCTCTCTCTCAGAGAGAGATTTTCTCATTATATTCCCATTTCTATTGCTTTTATATCTTTCAAAGCATCACCCTCCCTCCCTATCTCAAGCCCTTCCCATCTTTCATCTGAAGAGCTTTTAGCTATTTCTGTCAATCTATTCCTAAGATTTATATTTTAGTTGTTTTCATTATTTTCCCCCTCATATTTGTTCTCTTCTTTGTTTAATGTGCAGCAATATCCTCACATTGGTCAAATGTAAATGTAGACTTTGTGAAAGGCTGCTCCCTGCCTTCTGCGCTTTCTCACTTCTTCTGCCCTTCAGTCATTAGCAAGATATTAAAATCTCCCTCCTCTCTGCTTTCCTCTCTTCTCCTGCAGACACACAGGTAGTCCGACAGACAGGCAACTTTTGTCAAAACGTCTTCAAATATTTAAATGAGTTTAACTTTCTATCTGTCGCTCCAAAGGAACAGTCACCATGGCGACAGCAGGGGAGGGCCTTCCCCATCTCGCATTTAAGTGAATGAATGAATGTTGCTCCCGAGAGATGCTTGCCAGCCTGCTAGGGGTGTGTGTGTGTGTTTGATAGAGAAACAAAAGAGGGAGAAGGAAAAAAGTTGAAATCCGATGTGTGTGTCTTATGGCGGGCCTGTTTATGAGTGTGTGCATTTGAGTGTGACAGGCAGTGGGATACATAAGGAGGCGGTAAAAGAGAGGGATGTAAAAGGAGGCTGTTTTGGTGTGTGTCTTTAGGCAAGTTGTGAGAGAAATCTTATTAAGCAGGGAATAAAACTCCACAAGAAGAGTAATTAGGAGTGTTTTGATACTAAATCATGCACGTCATCAACTTTTTTTTAATTTGCCTACTCCGCGGTGTCAGTCTGTCTTTATTCTCTGTTGTCTTCAATCTTTTAAAGTTTAAGTTGTGATTTTTTCTTTTTGGATACTATTATGTGTGATATCAGCCAGTCACACTGAGGCCCTGAAGAAAAGCAGATGTGAGGCGGGGGGGGGGGGGGGGGGGTTTGTTGATGAAACTTCCATCTATGAATTAAACTGTGGACAGGCCATTCATCAAACACCTTCCAACAACAGCAGTGGTCCAAATACAGCTTGGCTAGGATTGTTCTACTTGATAAAGTAGTGTGAGTTCTACAGTATAGCGGTACAAATGAAGTGTGTGGGGTGGGGTCTTTAGCCTTTCAAAAAGCACAAATACAAGGAATTAGGAAAGTTTACACTACAGCAGGGGTTTTCAAAGTGTGGGAAGGTGAGCCTCCCCTCAGAGAACATAAGAACAGCCGTGCCCCCCCTCCCAATTATTATTGCTATTATTATTATTATTATTATTATTATTATTATTTTTGTTGTTGCTATAATGCAGGGGCATTCAATTGCATTTCAAAGAGGTCCAGTAAGAGAACATGTCATTAAATGCTCTGTTTTCGCTGTCTACCTTTCTCTTTTTTGAGCATGCCATTTTAAGTTACGGTTTCTCTCTTCTTGTCTCGTCTCTGTGTGTTTGAATCTATCGTGCTGACTCACTGACTGCACCGATTTGATTGGCTGAGTAGCATCACCTCCTTAAAACATTAAACAATAACTTTTAAAAACTTTTTATCTTTATGTTTTATTCTTTTTTTTTACATTTTCAACATCGTGGATAAATCCTTATATGCTCCCGGCAACACACTGAACGTCAACTTTGCCTCCTTATTACACTCACCCCTACTTTAGTGGAAACAATGAGTCTGCGTCTTTGATGCGCACAGGCGGATGATGCGGGGATGCAATGTAGACGGGAATAAACGCAGATCATCCGCTGGCTGCAGCCTTGACCGGTACTTGCTTTTGATCAAAGTCAATGCGGGAAACCCACACTCACACAGGTAGGTGGAGGTGAAGGGAACTCGGTCTCCACAGACAGCCAAAAGTGTGCAAGGGACACACGTTTTCTGCCAGCCTCACACTTTGAACACCGCTGCACTACAGCATATACAGTAAGGCCAAAACGTATGTATTCTTAAATAAGTGCTTAGTCCAACACCTTCAAGCATGGGCATTGTAGTAATATGGAATGTGCTGTAACCATTTGGCAACAAAGGTGCTCCACAAATAGTATTACTTAATTTTCAAAGGAATTTGTATGGATCCATATTGTACTTTCTTTCCATTAAAGATATTTGATTTGAGTTTAGATACTGAAGCTGATGATTTAAAACCAAATTAAAGCAATCTACTCTGAGCCAGGGGAAAAAAGAGTGCTAAATCTGGCAGAGCTGGCGTCTCTAAACTGAGAGATATTTTCTTCAAAAACTAATATATTTATTTTGTATATCTCTGTAGTTAATTCATTCTTCATGTGATGTCCAATAAACAGTATTGAAGTGTTTTCATCACCACATGTGGGGGAATCTTCCTACTGTGGAGCCTCTTAACTCTAACTCCCTCTGAACTAAAGGAATGCATTCTTACCCAAATACTTAGTGTCAAATGATGGACTGAGTGCTATTTCAGAGGGATTTCATCACTCCAAGAGGGAAATTGAATGCTTGACATAATTTGTCATGATAATGAAATGATGTATTGAAAAATACTGAACAATTGCACAAATCCTGAAGCTACTGTCCAAGCACTGAGCCCATATTGGTCAAATGAATGCACTTTTCCCCCTGTTATCTGCTCTTATCTCCATCTGTCTCGCCTTAATTGTAATTGTGCCTCCTCTCCTCATTTTGACATTCAGATGTGCCTGACTGGAAAAGGCTGAGCCTGACACCTTCAGAGCTAATGAATTCTCTCTTTTGTTCACTTCGAGTTACTCTCTCCGTCACTTTAGACTCAGCAACACACACTCTTTGTTTTGTAATCTTCCTCTCAGTCTTCACTTCCACTTTAACTTCATATTTAAGTCTGAATCTTCATCGCTGCATTCCTGTGGCCCATCATTTATCCTCTCCTCTTTTGTCTGTATTAGCATCACTGTTCTCTCTCTGTCTCTCTCCATTCACATTGCATTACACTGCGTTGTCCTTGGCTTGAACCTGATATACCTACTATCTAGCCAGCATTGTCTCAGTGCTCATATCGTGTCTTTCAAATCACAAACATGAATGTATTAGTGCCAAGAAAAAATCTTAATAACTTCAACCAAAATAACATAAAATAAAACATAGACAGCAGTTAAGAGGAAAAAATCATTAACAGCTGGAAAGAACACAACTGACAGATTAAGCATACCTTACACATTATCAGAGTTATTTGCTAATTCCTACCACCTTTCAAATGGTTACATGTAAAATGTGTGCAGTCTAAATCTGTGCTGAGCCTAAGTCTGCCTGACCTTCTCTCATCCTCTCTCCCTCCTTTCTCCCTTCTTTGTCTCTGCATTCTGGCTGCTCTCCCATATTTCGCCTGAACAAACACCTGAACCAGAAACACCCTCCCCTGCATAAACACAATGCTCCCTGTGGTTCTCTTTTCCTCCCTCATTCCCTCCATCTTCTCCGTCCTCCTCCTCCTAATCCCGATTACACTTTATCTTCCTTACTTGTTATTGCAGTGCTGGTAGCTGTTCCTTTGATTGTACTGCATTTATTTAGTATTATGTCCGGTTTCTCTTCACCTACATTTTCTCAAGGTCCTTGACACCCCACTATGTCTTTTTATTTTTTCTCTGCCCCAAAATCTGACCAGCTTCTACCACTGACTATTTCAAAACACAGCTTTTTATTTTAACTATCCTTATTTTCTCCCCTGTCCTCTCCATCTCCATCGGTCTCTCTGGGCGATGTTGTCACGCTTTGTTGGCCTAAACATGGACAGGTCCACTTCTGTCCAAATGAAAACCCTGATAAGCGTGTGAAAATTGATCTGTACATAAATGTTTTGTACGTCTACCCGAGCATCTGTTAGAGCTTATTCAAGAACAAACAGTGGGACAAAGGATGTGCGTACGTGTGTGCCCCTTGTCTGTGTCACTGCTTAAGTGTGTTTTCACGTTAATGCGTGGGCACTCAACAAAGGCCATGTGGCGTGTGTTGCTTTTTTAAAAGTGTGTGAGTCAGAGAGCTGTCTGAGTCTTTGCGCCCTGGGGATTGGGTTTGTATGGCTATTACTGCTCAGTCTTCATTAAGCCCCATCCAGCTGTGCAAGTATGTGTATGTGTGCGAGTTATATCTTGTGTGAGCGAGCCTAAGTATGAGAGAGGGAGTTCTATCCTCTTCCTCGATCCTTCACCGTTCCCCCCCCCCCCCCCCCCCTCACATCCCTCCCTCGGTCCATCAGCCCGAGTGGCTCCTCCTAGGCTATCATTAATTCCTACACCTGGCTCCCTCCTCATCTTCCTCTATGAGAGCCATAATATCAGCCCTTTCTTCTGCCCTCCACCAAACATGCCCTGTCAGATAGTTAAAGTCACACAGCCCACACACACAGACACACACACTGAACTCAGCACAAACACACACACTTACAGCCACACAGGCTAATGTTCGGAGAAAAAAATCGATGGACTGGAGATTCGGCTTCGGCAAATTCCCAATTTGTGTACATCATACAGAAGGCAAGACTATTCTCAATAGCTATTTTGAGTGGAAAGTAAAAATAAACATGCACAAACCAAACAGGGACAAACAATTGCATCACAGTGCGCAGACTTTCCCACACACTTATTGGACAAGAGGGTTGACTACATTTACACAAAAACGAAATGAAAATAAATGCAATACCGCCTCTCATCAAGGTTCAGTCAAGTCTTTTGCTCTGTAACCACTTTACAGACAGGTCTGGCTTTAGAGCCACACTGACCCCTGCTGGCCAGACTCACAACAACAACACAATGTGAGGGGCTTTCAGTCATGCTAGAACCATCTCTCTACGCAGCTCAGAAAGCAAATTGAAAAACTGTCAGTGGAACACCAGTGTGGCTCATTTAGAGGCAGGGACATGTTCTTGCCTAAAAAACTGACAAAGAATGCAGCCGAGGTTGTATGACTATAAATAGGTTATATTTGATATAATTGTTCTAACAGCTGTTCTAACGCTGATTTTTTTAAACCAGCCTTGATGTGGAGTTCGGAAGCAGAGAGCAGAAGTGATAAGGGGACAATGTACAAAGCTGAATTCATGATGGAAATGACTGTGTGATGAAGAAGATAAGGCACTTCTTATGCCGGGCCTGGGGTCTTTTCTGTACTGGTGCTTTTACTTTTTGACAAGTCTTCATTTTGTCTGATTCTCGGGTTGTGATTGCAATCTGTCGGATTTTCTATTTCAACGCCATTACTCTCTGTTTCTTTCTGTCTTTCTGTAAGTTAACTCAGTCTCATGCTCTGTCTGTCTGCTCATCACGTTTCCTGGATCCTTGGCTCAATGTGGGCAGCCGAGCAGAACTCACAGCTTCTAAGATCCCTGTGCTGCCGCCCAGCAGAGGAACTACTGTATATGCAACCGAACCCAGTCTCACGGCATTTCGTGTCACAAAATTAATTGAATCTATTGATTCGTGTTCACCAACACGATTTTCGCATTTTTGTCGTGTCACACAGAACGATTTTAAAAGCAATGTATTTCTATTGGTAGTATGTTTCGTGCCTGCACCACGTCTTTCTGTCTGGTCGGGTCTTGGAAGACCAGAATCTGTGTGGTTCATAAAAACATTTTCTTACTCAATATCTTACCCTAAGCATATCCCTTTAATTTTTAATTGTATAATGTCGGAGTTTTTTTGCCGTCTGCGAGGAAAAGAAATGGGGCTCAGAGCCTCAGAATTCTGAAATCAGTTTTTCCTTCTAATTTCTTATTATTTACATTGCTTTTAAAATCGTTCTGTGTGACACGAAATGAATGGTGAAATCGTGTTGGTGAATACGAATCAATAGATTAATTTCGTGACTATAACACGAAATGCCGTGAGACTGTGTTGGAATATGCACAGCAGAGGATCAAGGTAAAAGTAAAGAGTCCTCACAGTAGAAGTCCAATAACACCTTTTACGACCAGAGATGTTTCTGTATCTAGGGGTGAATGTTTAGCAGCTCATAAACATGGAAATTGCTCGCAGGCGTCACATACCTCCAAGGTTATGTAAGGATACACATCTGGTGCATTTAAATAAAACAGCTGAGGCTGCAGGACTATAATATAGAATTGTATTTTTTTTTATTGCATCTGGTCTTTGACCCCATCTACTTTTATGTAGCATATGAACTGTAAGTGTGATATACTACACTCTACACATTCTCGTTTCCAAAATGTAACACTGTTTATAGACTAAGTTTAGTTGCTCGCATGCTACAGCAGTTAGGCCCGGGAATGTCTGATGAGAAAAAGGAATCACATTTACTACAAAGCTTTCCAAAACAACTAGAGACATAAAAACGATGGCAATGCTCCCTGGTCATTTTGACTTCATCTTATTTAATCATTTAGTTTGGTTCTATTGTGGATGGGAAACTTAGATTAAAGACAGACAACTGTACCAGTAAATCATTATAAAAGACAGTTCTCAGTCATAAAGCAAGCATCAGACTCCTGTGAGGTTTGCTGGGAGGACTCCAAAGCAAAAACAGCAAACAAGCCAACGGCAGAAGGTTTATGCTTATGAGGAGACAGATGTTGACTCCTGGAGGCAGTTTGTCATGGTTGGAAAGCCTGTTAATACACAACTATCTGAGGACAAGAATGCAAGTCACACTTGTGTTCTTCGCTGATATAAAATACATGTAATGTAAATTATGCAAATCAGCATGATCATCTTGCTCCACTAAATGTATTGAGAATCTGTCCATCGCTCTAACCTGGTGAGGGGACGTGTTACCATAATAAACCCTAACGTTTGATCCTTAAAGCGCTTTACACACCTGTAAAAGCGCTCTAATAAAAAATGTAATGCATTATTATTATTATTAACATATTAGAGTAAACACTTAATTAACATATATGTTTCCAACCTTGTTAGTGAAAAAGAGAACAGTATATGACGACGTTAATACAGACCAATGCTTTGCTCTATTGGATTGAACCAAAATGATGTAATATCATCTGTCTAAATCTGTAGATGTCTTCCTCTGAGAAGACTAATAATGATAAGGGAGACACCTCAGAGAGGGTTTTCAATTTGAGATGAATGACGATAAACAGACTCGCTGAAAGACTTTGTCAGCAGCCAAAAATGGAAAGCTTTCCAACATACATCAGACTATGTCAGTGAATGATCCATCACCACTGCAGTTGTGAACAACACAGAAACAAGGATAAGCTAAAATGAATGAAGAAGGGAGAGGCAGTGATATTCAGATTGATGTGTGGTGGGACATTTTGGATGGGTTTGTTTTTTTACAAGCAGGTTGATATACGACAACTTGTCAGTAAAAATGCAGCAGTTCAATTCATAGAACGAACTTTGAATTTCTCGCTGCTGATATTAATGTTAAAGTAGAAGTAAAAGAACATATTCAAGGCACTGTATGGCACTGCAGCCTATAGATACATAGTGAATCCTTTGACTATTTGATTATAATGAAGGTAATTTAGTACTGAGAGCTATGAATACTCTCTTTTCCATTGGAAGTTTTCCAGGCTGGATTTTGTTCTCTCAATAATTATGTTATATGGGAAGTGAACATTGTATAAGGATAGACTTGGAAAAAATGTGACCCTATTCAGGAAGGTCTACTAAAGTGCTGAATGAAGTCTATGCGTTGGAATATGAAATCTTGCTGAGCTTTACAGAACTTCTCTTAGCATCTCCCACACGTGACTGCTTTGAATGAGCCTGAACCAGTGACATCCGGTCGCGGATACTGTCTCCATGGGGCTTACTGTGGCCTTGGCAATCATCAACTTTCCTTTGACACTAGTCAGCAGTCAGGCCAGATGGCCGACTTTTGTCTTTTGGTACAATGGGCTCCATCATATCACTGTCAACGATTTTGGTGGCGTGTTAAATCCTGTTTCAGATCCGATGAAATTCACTGACTGTAGCACAGCTCTTTAGTTCTCAGAGAAACTTACCAAATAGTTTGGACTGGCATCAAAACTTTGACACATCGTCCCAAAGCTCCTTTTGCTCTTTGGGTTCATTAACATCTATATTGATCTAAAGTGAAATGGATTTTAAAAACTCAATAGGCCAAGATGATTTGCTTCCTCATTACAGGATGTCATATAAAGATGTTTCTAATCAAAGACTAGGCATTTAACCAAACCCAAATTGATTCATTTTTCCCAAAGCTCAGACAGATTATCCCAATCTTGACACTTTTTCACTAACACTTCCCACCTCTCTTATTATAAGAAATACAGTTAGAAATGGTTGCTTCTTCATGTCGGAGTTAGAGCAGAGTAGATCTCTCTTCAAAGGTACAAGAAACAAAGAATGTTGCAGGGGAAACGCTACATTTTCTACCCATTACTTTGTTAAAGCTGTGAGCTCGAAACACAACTCACCAGTATTCCCAATCACCGTATTGGAGCTATTCAACCAAAAGAATAATTGCCTTCATAAAGCGAGATTAAAGTTCGATCTCTGTGGATTCAATACTCCCAGCAAACAGTCTGAAAGGAGCACATCTGACCATTTCTATTGATCTTATCTCGCAATTACATTAGCAAGGAAACCAAATGAAGACACTTTGAATAAGTTTGTATATTGATTGACTGTATATGAGACACAGTTCTTGTATAAAACAATTAAAGTGAGGCCATCATGTAGTTACACTATATGTTTCCCTTTTGTAAGTTAATTAAGATGTTTGTAAGATAGTTAAAGATGATAGAGACATGAGGATGTAAACACAACCATCATCTAATTACACAGTCACACCACACATTTGCCAAAACACTCCCGCAGCCAGCCTACCAGGGACTGCAGATGAAAATGAGCCTGTACGGATACATCTGCTACATTTAAATGATGGACTCAAGTGCTCATGGGAATGAATGTGGATGTTTCCTTCTTAAATGAATACATATATCCAAATAACTCACGTGGTGAAGGCAGGATTGTACTTGGCTCCCAGGTAGTACGAGTACAGGTTGAACATGCCGATCATAAAGGCCACAAACACCATGATGAAGATGACCATGAACTTGAAGATATCTTTGACTGTGCGCCCGAGTGAGATCTGCAGAGGGCCGAAGCTCTCGTTGGCTGGCAGGATGTAGGCGATGCGTGAGAAGCTCAGAACCACAGCGATGGCGTACAGGCCTTCTGAGATGATCTGGGGGTCTGAGGGGCGCCACTTGTTCCTGGCTGGAGGAGAAGACAGAAAGCTGTTAACATTTCATCTGAACAAGCTACCCAATAATACAACCGGGATTGTTGAGTGATTCTCTGATTTTGAGGGAAACTTGTTATATTGGAAATAGGTCCCTGGATTTGATGTAGCTCACATTTCACACTAAATACAATCTGATGCATCAGGTATGCAAGTTCAGCTTCAAAATGCATGTTGAAATTACATCTGCATTTGTGGGTTTAGGATATCTGAAATCAGAGTGAAACTGGTCTGAATGGTTTTTACTCTCCTGATACTTCTTCTGGGTAAGTACAAAGGATTCTTTTTCTAACTGTGGGATCTAAATGTTTGCAAAAGACGTTCTTAGAAAGCCTAATCTTGATTTTTAACAACATGTGCTTTGATGGAAGAAAGGGTACATTAAGGAGATGGATTAAGTTGACACTCCAGCCATAAAGATTTAAATCTATTTCCTAGCGTGTCATGACCGAGTCAGACCACCAGATGACAGCACTGATGAAGGTTACCTTGGTAAGCTAATAAGAAGAGTACAGTTCAGTAACCTGCAGCAGGTTTTAATACATTGTTTTTGGTCTGGAAGTGAAGTGAAAGTTTATAATTTTCTTGAACTATGAGTATACCGAATAAAACATTATGAAATTCTAGAAAACATCCGAAAAAGAGAGCAGGGAAGGTAGATATGAATCATTGTCTGAGGTACTTATTTTTGAATCACCTTATCAGATGACAGATTTAGCAAAACAATGATTCAAGAAACTCATAAAAGCTATCACATGTCATCATGTGGTGTCAAAGTGGCCTTTTTCCTGTGAAAAATACAAGATTCTTTCAGATAAAAAAATGATTTTTACTGTTATGATTAATGGCAGTCACAAGATCTATGAAAACAATAAAAGCGCGCCAAACCAGATACATTGGTAACATAAAAAACTAACTGCCAAAAAACGTTCAAAACCTTTAATCTTATTCCTGGAATAAATGCTCACCGAAAGTAAAGTAGGCGACTTCCTCAGGTAGAGTGGCGGTGCTGATGTCTTCGTCTGGAACGTGCAGGTCCACATACTGCTGGGCTTTGGTCGCCTTCACGAACGCCATGAAGCGTGCTGTGTAGGAGGCCACAAAGATGGACAACATGCCAAAATCCAGGACGTTCCACAGGTGCATGATGTACTCTCTGGGCCCGTCAGTCCAGATCTCCTTGCATTCTGACCAAATCATACCTTTAGAGGGAGAAAGTACAAACAAACACATGGACACAGCGTGAAAAGATGGAATATAGACGTAGGATAGATACACATAACATGGAGGCTTTCACAGGCACTCAAATCTACACAGTTGTTGTCCACAAAGCTTATACCATTCATTTATCACCACTTATAGCTCAGGTGCATCTCAACACTCAAATCCCTCCTACTCTGTCATTGTCTATTTGGAGCCCAAACAAGGAGAAAATTGCTTATTGAAAAGGCGCCCTGATCAGTATAATCTCTGTAACAATTACTGGGCCTTCAAAGTGCTGCTGGAATTACAATTACCCAGTTCTACCTAAGCCACCATTCACTGCGCACACACAAACATACGCACACACAGAAATTACACACACACGAGCACCTGCTGCCAAGAAATGCCATGGGCGGGCAGAAAATGATGCCATTACACGTAAACAAATACAAACAGAACCATATGTGCTCCAACATACACAGAGAGTGTGTGTGTGTGTGTGTGTGTGTGTGTGTGTGTGTGTGTGTGTGTG
>CALSBZ010002136.1:202475-221249 GCA_943591055.1 Gobionotothen gibberifrons
TAAAGTAGGATTTTTTATTAAAAGGTAGCGGTTAATAGGGGTCATATTCTTTAGGATACAAAAATTACATGTACAGCTTTTTTTACTCATAGAGCGGCAATGGTTGAACTGATTTTTCAAAAATAATTCCAAACATCCGGTTTTATTGTAATAGTTAAAGGTGGGGTAGGTAATTTTGGAGAAACCAGCTAGAGTGCGCTAGAATTTGAAAATACACAGCCGGAAAAAATCTGCCACTTCCTTACAGAGCCCCTCCTCCAACACACACGAACGCGCACATGACCAATGAGGGCACGAGATAAGTTTGTGCACAGATGGAAGGCTTTTACAGTACTACCATGACACAACAAGAAATTACACAAATGATTGTTTCATAGTGGAACGAACATGGTGGTGCCGTAATTGGTTGGTTTTTAACATTTTTCTTTCCCTGATATACCATAGACTAGAATTGAATTGTCTTTCAAATCAAATGTAACTGATGTTGAAGTAGGTGTTATGGTATGCCTGTGTTTTTCTTCCACGTGTTTTATGGTCCATGTACATCTTTTGGACAATATTTTCACTTATATTGTCCCACTCCAGCATTCTGTTAATGCCAAAAAGCAGAATATTGGTTTTATTGATTCTATTTCTGTACAGTATTAAACATAGAGTACCATTGGTAAACCTGCTTTCTTGTGCTTTTCAATATCATCAATGCAATGAGTGTAAATAAAAGTTGTGGTGGTCAAGATCAGCCTAAGTAGCAGAGTGTGCAAAATGCTTTTCAATTTAGAGCGTATACTGTATATTGTGTTTCCATTGGAATACATATATTATTACAAACATTGTTGTATTCACAGGTGCCACTTGGCTTCATTCAGAATGAGAAAAGGTCAACAAGCAGGTTGTGAAATCAATTTAAAATACAGTATGCAAAAAGAAAAAAGGCAGCAAATAAGAAGCAGCAAGTGTTTACATTCATTACTCAAGAGTATTGGCTTCAATAAATAAGGGTTGGTCTGTTCTTGTCGCTGACATAACTCCAAGAAAGGAAGTGATAAATGAAAACCGATCTCTTGGGGAAGGAAAGGATGGATGTTTTTCTTCCAGCTGCAGGAAGGATGTGGGCAACAGGGCAATCGATGCTCAGTAGGAGGTCAACTAGTCGAGCAATCAAACAGTGTTTGTGCATCGTTTTTTTGTGTAAAATGTGAGCAACAGATTAAATCTGCTCAAATCTACCTTGATTTACATCAGCCTCTTTGTTTTCTCCCACCATCAATCCTTCTCACCCCTTCACCAATCAGCCCTGGCCATCATGTTCAGGGAGCTTTTATCCGAGATGACGTATGACAACCATCTGCTCCCGTACGGAGATCGAAACACGCACAAGTCTAATTTGTGTGTGTGCACTCAATCATTTCTACATTCAGAGGGAAACCACACACAGCCATAAAACTCCCCCATGCACACTAAATTGTATTTAACATAGTTTCCCACTGGGGTCCGGTGACCAGTCTATCAATTCATGACCCCTTCAATTAACCCTGCCTGCGTCCGGTCACATGCACTACACAGCCAGGCTTCACCTGGTTGCCATGGCAATCCATCCCTCCCGGGCCTCCTGTGTAATTATCCCCCTGAGTAATGGTCACGCTCTCTTGTACAGGATAAACACACAGCTCCAACTCACACACAAACACACTCCACCATGCACACACACACTTGGGATCTAACTGATTAGAGAAAACATGCAGTACATGAAGGTCAAACAGGCATGTGTGTGTGTGTGTGTGTGTGTGTGTGTGTGTGTGTGTTTGTGTGTGAGGGGAGAGAAATGGGGAAATGACATTCTGTTTGACATTTTAGTAAGCACACCTCTGCAGGGATAAGCTCTTTGAAATAGGGGCCAGTTTGTTGTTTTTAGAGGGGCCCTCTGAGGCCACATGCACACACAAACAAAACCATACTGTACATGCAAAAACACAGACACACAAGAAAAGTAAAGGTTATTTTTAAAACACTGTCACGACTTGCCGTGGGGAGTACTACTCAACCTTTGAAAAAAGTTGTATAATATCCTGTGGCTTTAGAAGAGCTTGCAAACGTCTGAAAGAATAACCCATGATGATATCATATTGATTTCATCAGGGTTAGCTTGGCTTGCCTGAGCTTAAATTTATAACAGGCGGCCTACAGTAGGTCACAATCTTGGAGCATGGAGTTTGAAAGGGCATTTATCAGGCACTCATGTTTTTCATGAGGCATTATCAAGCTGCATTATGGGAAAAAAGGATCAAGTGTTTGGTGCTTGACTTCTTTTGAGACCAAGGGCCCTATCTTACATCAAGCCCAGTGTTAGGGTGAGGTTTAGAAGCAATGACTCCTTTTAACTGTCACATTGCTAATGTCAGACTAACGCAGTTGATACTAACAGTGGGTTGTTAATCGTCCTAGAGGAATAGATTCTTGACATTTTTTATAAATGTTTTCTTGTTTAATAGTATCTGAAGAAAAATGAAAAACAAAAACAAAACTACCAATGGACTTTACATGTAGTAGATAGTTGATTCATCGGTTGTTTTTGTGTCATCTTACCTTCTTGACTTCGTACTTGATGGCCAGTATGACGCGGCTGAGGCATGGTCGGTTGTAGGCGCTGGGGAGGCACACGTCCACGTCGCCGTTCAGTATGGCTTCCACCTCCTCCGTGTTCCGACAAAGATCCAACACACCCACCACAAAGTCCTTACACTGCATCGACAACTTACGGTAGTCGTTCTGTCAGGAAGAGAGCACAGAGGGAATGAGAAACTTGACTTGAGTTTTACTTTGAGTTAATTATTTAAACAATGTGTTTTGCAGAATAATTTGAACATGGGAGGAAAGCTTTATACTAATATGAGTGAGCGTTCAACTGCCTCTTCTGTTTTGTCTTTTTTAACTGTCCTCGTTTGCTCTTGATATCCTACATTATTTTTGACATGTTCCTTGCACCTCAGATGTTCTAACACGAAGCTTTAATCAAACTTTTAACGAAAAACAGTGTGTCATGCTGTCATGTCCTTTTTAAATCTAAAGTTTCTTGCCAGCTGTGCTGTGTATGCCTCCTCACCTGTACGTGCTTCTTTCTTAATGGCTTGAGAAATGTCAACTTCATAGACATTTATTCATTCATTAGAACTTATATGTTTTAAGTGTGAAAGGTTGATACTGTTATTTTGTTCATGACTTTTCATCTTAAATAAATAAGCTTCACTTTGCAAATATAGTCAGTGTATTTTTTACCTTTATAATTGTAGTTTTCCTATGAAGAGGGTACACTTGACCTGCTTTATCTTAGTCGTCAGGCAAATTATTAAAACAGATCAAAAATCGTCATCCTCACAGAGAATAATAAATAAATAATTACATCTATGTTACATTCCCAAATGCAAACATCACCAGAAACGCCACTGGTTCAACAGAAGAGACCTACACCCCACAAAAGAGCTGAATAAAGGGAGACACTTTGCTTTTGTTATGCTCACTTTCAATTATCATTAAGAACATTCCCACCAAACTTGATTTCTGCACTGCTCATACAAATAAATCATTGTTAATGGATGAAACTTAAGTAAGATCCCAAATATTGCGTGATGAGCACAGAAATAGAAAAAAGGAAAATTAATAGTTGGGTTTGAGAGAGAAAACACCGAAGGAGAAGAAACACAGTGTGGACACAGGAGGCTAATCCAATTCAATGAACATATATACTTTTCCTGGGGAAGCAACAAATGAACTCTATACATGTAGGTTCAGCAGAGTAATACATTGGCTATGTATCCCAACTATGTTAACTCTATATTCTGAAGCGAATGCATTAGTGTTATGAGTATGTGGCTTTACACTTTGATTTTGATGTCTGCCTGCAAGGCCTGTACTTAACTGGAACACGTTTTCCCAAGGTTTTTTCATTAGTTGAATGGAAAAATATCACATTTGTATCTTATTTGAAACCTTTTGCTGACATTCCTGATGGGTTGAAACTAATACGAAAGCCACACATTGCATAAGTCATGAAGAAGATCCAAATCCAGAAAGGCACTTCAACACCCTTGTGCACAAAGGATAATAACTCTTAGAAAGCAGATACAAAATAATATATTAAAGGCCTCTCTTTACTTCCTCGAGTGTTGGAAATGGCTCACGGTGCCAATTACCATTACCAAACACCAAAATGCAATTTGACTCTTACTTACGGAAGCCTAGTATTCGGATAAAACTCTGCTCACATCGCTAACATTTCTGTCCAGCCTTTTTATCCTATCTTCTCCTTTCCTTCCAGTATTCAACCCTTTGTCTCTCCGTCTTCCTATGTCTCACCCTCCTTTCTTACACCGTCGCCCCTTTCCCTTCTGGCTTGTTCTATTTGAACATTTGGCAGAGGAGGTAAGCAGTCAGCGGACCGGTGCTTCTGGCAGGCTTTTAGTCCCTAGGGAGTGATTCTCATTGTGCATTCACAGCTGTGTTTGTTCTGTGTTCAATCACAATACAATATGTTAATAATGCCTGCTTTCATACCGTCTTTTACACAAGGTCTTCCCAGTAAAATCATCAATTCAGCAATATGTTACACAGTGGGAAATTACAATTTTACACCTGCCTTTGTTAGAGCAAGTGTGAAAGCAGGTATGATACAAATATGTATGTAAAGTATGTCCTGTAGTTGGGTGTGCCTACTGAACATGAACATGATTTGCATTCCTCCAGTGTTTGACCCTATATGTACGTAGTTCCGGTATGACTTGGAGAGTATCTGTCTTGAATTTCAAATGGTTTAATCCGATTTGTGAAGTCACAGCGCGTTCTTACTTTAATACCTGTGATGCAAGTCATACATTTTAAGATCTAGCCATGCAGGCTTGGATTTATCATATGTAAAAAAGTCTGAACAGCATGTTAGATAAGGTTGTTGAAAAGGCTTGTCGCTATCTGCAAATTAAAAAGTAAAATCCTGGTATCAAGCAAAGGTAGCAAGCATCTATTGGCCCGTCGGGAACATGAAGGAGAAGGTGGCATTCGGTGTGTTTGACCTTTTGGATGATAAGCGGGAAAAATCAAGAACAAACTTGTGTCTGTTAACATTCAGGGAGAGGCACGCTTAAGGGTATGGGATGAACAAGAATGTGTTCTTAATCAATCATGACACCACCATACTATAAGACATCAGAGGACACACATCAAGAACACCCGTCACACACATGCAGTTGATGTGAAAATCCAATCACAATTCAGGGTATTTGGTTTGTGCCTTGGAGGCTGAGATAAAGGAGAAGGAATGATGTTGCAAGATTGAAAATGGGGACAGAGCAGTGTGAAGCAGAGTGTGAATGGTTACAGATCAGTGAACTGAGGGGGAAAGAGCCCAGCGTGTGACACTGAGGGAGGGAGTTGTAAGATGAACTAATAAAACTGTTTTAGCAGAAAAATGACAGTTCCTATTATTCAGCCACACAGTATGTAACACTAAACATATTAAATCAAATCGTAAATTAAAACCATCACCTTCAAATGTATGTATAGGAAAACCTAAATGTATCATGCGTTAAATATATTATCATTGAGGTTGCTCACTGTGCAGACAAAGCACATTAAATACAAATGTAATTAAAAGCTCGGATCAATGTGCTCCAGTGGACATTCTTGGTGACTGCTCATCTTCATTTAAACATAAGTAAACTATAATTGGTACAACATAAGGATAGAAAATGATTTTGTAAACTAAATGGATATATCTCTCTCTTCTTTTGTCCCAAGGGCTTGTGTATGTGTGTGTCTGTGTTTGTCCAAATGCTCTTATGAGAAATGGATGGGCTATCTTAGAAGGTAAGATGTTTTAAGATAAATGTGAGGCTGTTAGGGAGGTCTTGATAAGCCTTTAGCAGTCTCCACACAAGCAGCCAACGTGCATCACCAGCAGCTCACTTATCTGTGCACACTGACAGCTTGTGTACGTGCGCCAGTGGATTCAAAAGTGCAGTTTGAGGTATTTGGTTGCACTTCGCCTTCGTGTACATGTTTTATTTTCTGTAAGCACAATTTGATACATTGGCCAATACTCGATTCCTGCATTTCACATGTTAAAATGGCAACAGATTTTTATTTGGGTGCCACTTAGGGCTGCACGATTTTGGGAAAAAAATCGAATTGAGATTTTTCTGACAGATATTGCGATTGCGATTCGATTTGCGATATTTGTTTTTAAGCGACCCAACAGAAGTTTATTGTAAAAGTAGTAGTAGTATTCGTTTATTTGTCCCCGAGGGGAAAATGGGTTGCAGTACATCACAAAGGCATTTAAAAAGATAAAACAGTATGTCACTGACAACAACATAGACACAGATTAAAACAACCAGACATAAGAAAAACAGATATCGGCAGACATGATAAGGGACATAGGCCCTCATTTGCAAAATAGGGGGGACAGGGCCAGACCAGCTGGGTAGACAGTGCGTCCTAGCCATCATTGATTGAGGAGTTTGATGGCTTGTGGGACGAAAGACAGCTGAGATCTGTTCTTTTTTAACAGAGGGGGACGATATCTCCGCCCGGATGGCAACAGTTCAAAGTAAGAGGCAAGAGAGTGCCTCAGGTCACTCACAATATATTGTGTGCCAATTTTAAAACTCTGTCCTTGTATAAGCTTTCTAAATTAGCAAATGAGATTCCTGTCAATTTACTGGACAATGTTATGGCCCTCCTGACTGACTTTTTCTGTGCGGCCATATCTCCGGCTAGGAAGGTCGTATCAACGTGCTCCCGTCTTCAGAATCAGCACCCCCGCAGCCCGAGCTACGAGTGAAATAACTAAACTTACATGAAACTTCCGTTGGGTTGCTTTAAAGTCAAGCTTCAGTGACTCAGATGGTTTGATTCACCAAACCATCTAGGAAAGCTCCACTGGAAGTAAATATACTTGGCAGGTGATTGGATCAATCTGTCTATCACCTTCTATCATGGGCCACTTCTGATTGGTTAACAATGGCTGGTACATGTGGAGCACAGCACTTCTGATTGGTGTGGATGACTGACACACAAGAAAAATTAAAAAGAATGTAAAAAAAAATTAAAAATGTAAAGAAAATCGCAGGCTTTGCGATTTGATAATCGCATTATTTAAAATCGATTAATCGTTCAGCCCTAGTGCCACTCCACATGTCTGATCTTAAAAAATTAAGATATTTTTATCCTATCTTTCATTTTTTTAATAGAAGGATATTGATACTGATCTGACTTTTTATCTCGGGGCACAACCCAAATTACTTGAGAAGGTTTTTCAAGAAAATGTGAAATCTATAAAAACAAGAGAGATCATATTTTGTTTGTTATTCGCTGAATGTGCATCATGCATTTGTGTTGGTTGCTCATTATGATTCCAAATGATGCCGTCAGATCATCAAACACAGAAAACAGTAATAAGGAAACAACAAGTGAACATTGGTGTAATTATTAATATAATGTGATCTACGCCCTAGTTTTTAATCTCCATTTTAATTTCCCCTTGTGAAAAATAATGTTGCGATGCTATTGGCAAAAATGTCTTTGAATTATTTTGGATTTTGATGTAATAAGAAGATGATGTGACGAGGGGCTAGGAGACGTATAAAGACAGAAGACAGGGGGTGATAATGAGATGTTAATGAGACGGGCTTCAACACAACGCTGGTCCCTCAGGTGAGCCCTTCTAATTAACTCGTCTGGAGACAGGGAACAGAATGACAAGCAGAAGAGCCTGACAGGGAAATACAAAGGTGGGCAGAAAGACAGAGGAATGGATGAGGAAGAGCGGACAGAAATGAACAGAGAGCGGAGAAAGAATGCAGCAACAGATGGGCCAACAAAGGGAGACAAATAAGCAACGGAAATTGTAATGTTATCAGACTTTTGTTATCTGATTGGTTTCATTACATGATCATGCTTTCAATTTGAATGATCTCGGCTATAAATGTAATTCAATATATTATCAATGTGAGCCGAGCACCTCTGGCCACTCCAAGGTGAAACATCTGTAGTTTTATTGTTGATGCTTATTATAAAAAGAGTCACATCACAAACAGTATATGCAATATAACAACTCTTAATAGAAACTAAAGGAAAATCATGAAACAAAAATAAACTGCAATATTGAATATAGCAGTCAGGAGGTTGCATTAAACAACATCATGATAGTAGTAGAGTATTTGGCAAAGGTAAACCATTACGTTGGAATGAGAATATTGTTTAAATGTGATCTCGTAAAATTTCATTTTTGGCGAGAAACTTGAAAGAAATAGGGTTATTTTACAGAAATATTGCTGGTATCATTTAATATGAAGTGAAGATCAACTAAGCTACATTTCATCTTGGTGAATCACTCTGTTGGTGAGGGTACTGGACAAGTGTACCAGCTGGCCCAGAGGAGGGAATCATCTTCCTCTTCACCTAAAATTGCAACCAAAGCCTGCCCAAACCTGCCTCACAGTGTAAGTGAGTGGCATGTTATACCCCCAGCCCGAGCCAATCAACCTGCTTCTCGACAGTTGCCAGCATATGAGGAGCTCTTTTCCAAAACGCTATAAAAGCCAAATTGAAAATTGAGTTTGTTGTGCCATTTTTGCTGTGTACTGAACCTATTCACTGCTCTATCAACGTTTCATGCCAAATCGCTATATATATATATATATATATATATACATTTAATATTAACAAAATGTGTGGGTCTAGGTAAAAAATGTCATTTTCCTGACAACTATTAAAATGGATATATAGCGTTTTGGAAAAGAGCTCCTCATATCTAAGTAGTTTAGATGAACACAAATGTAGATTTGTAGCTTCAGTTACACCAAGAGTGTGTGAAGGCCTGCAATAAGGAATGTCGAAAAGCCCTAGGTCTAACCACTCCAAAAACATTATTTACTTTTACACAAATTAGTTCACTTTTTTTACACGCACGCACGCAATAGGTAAAAACATTGTCTGAGAAAGATCAAACAATCTCTATTCTGCGCTTTTCTGCCTGAACCTCATGAAAAGGTCAAGAAGAAATAGACAAACGAGTGCCAAAACTTTAAACATAGATTTACATTATAGCTGTTTTATCATTCTATATTCTCTAAATGAAAAAGTAATAAATGGCTAAACAAAAAGATTACAATTAAAACCTCCTTACCTTAAACTCTGTCTCGATGTTGGCCAGCCTTGCCAGTTCGTTGCTGAGCTCCAGGGCGGTGAGCACAGGGTCTTCACTGCTGAGCGACAGGTACGCTGCACTGGCCAGGCCCTTATACGCATTCATCCTGGAGCGTGAGTGACTGAACGAGTCTATCTTCTGCTTCTCCTCGCATTCTAAACACTTACAGAAGTAGTCATGAGGCCTTTCTATGCGGGCCCCCTTCGTCAAAAGGATGTGGACGATCTCGTACTCCTGGCAGTGAGCAGCGAGGATGACGGGTGTGACGTCGTGTGAAAAACGCGTCCCATCCTCGTCATAAGCATAAAAGTCGTCATCACGCATCTCCTGCTCCACAGGACTCAGAGCAAGTCGGATACCTCCGCCAAAAGCAGGGTGGGCAAGAATAGCTTCAACAATTCGAACGTAACCTTTGGAGATAGCCAAAAGCAGGCCATCCCCGATTCGGGCCAAACCGTTCTTCTTCAGGAGCAGCTCAGTCACTTCTAGATGCTCATTGCCCACTGCGAGCTGCAAAGCATTCTGGCCCATGTAGTCGACACAATTGAAGTTAAGGGTTTTGGACTCTTCCAGCATTTTGCGGACCACAGGAATGTTTCCATATTCAGCAGCATCCAGAAAACGCTCTTCCTCTGCGGTTAGGGCCGAGCCTCGTTCATTGAACATGTAAGCCGGACCCCGCACGGCCTGGCGACGCCCCTTTTCTCTCAGAGTGGTGTGACGGCGATGCATGGCTTCCCTGGGGACAGTAAAGTAGAGAGCAAACAGTGAGGAGAATCAATCAGAACAATTATATAAAATGGAGGCAGGAAACAAAGGTTGAATCAGAGAAAGGATGATGAAGTGATGGAGGGTGAGTGGAAGAAAAAGTTGAGTGCAAAAAAGCTAATTTTAGAGAAAAGAAGAAACGACAGAATCATTAGTTACATCTACTGGTGATAAAAAAGGTCAATCACAATCAGCAGTTAACTTTTCCACTAACCCAAAAGAAAGCCACACTGTTGGGCCATCTCAGGTCAACAGCTCTGATTGGCAAAAGAGAGATTCAGCTGTCACCATAATTGGCTCTGGCATAACAAAGTCACACTACAGTATGACTGAGTGGTCATCCAGAGAGACACGTTGGTCCATGGTGAATACATGGACAGGCATGGACATGTTCCTCCAGTTCTGTTCAATATGTCTTTATTTGTTTTCTTACTAGCATGAGGCCAATTTGAAGTGACACATCTCAGCAAGACAGGGCAGGTACAAAATCAATGTTATCAATAGGGAATTGTCCAGCTGTACCGCGGTAATCACACCTCACACTGAAAAACACATTTATTTCGAATGATTGTACTCCTCCTATTGTATTTCAGAGACACAAAGAGCCACAATGTCTGCAACTGCTGTGTGACACTCTGACCCACCCACACACTGAACAAATGCCTTGATGTCTCCCAAAGCTGGAAAAATGAGAGGGAGAAAGACTAAGTGTGTGCAGAGGATGACATACTGAATATGGGTAAGCTTTACAATAAAAAGTGGGAATGGAACATTGGTGGAAATTACTACTCAGAACAATCACTAGCAAATGAGACTTGGGATAAATTATATAAAATGCTATGATAAACTACTTGCTGCCTTGAAGAACTTCTAAAGCAGAATTGGCTCGTATTGTCCAATCAAAAGACTTTCATTCCTTGTGTGCAATCTGAATTGGTGCAGTGACCTTACAAACAATTAACAATAATACCCATTTTAGTTGTTGTTTATGTAATTGTGTGTGTATGTTTGTGTGTGTGGTGTGGTGTGGTGTGGTGTGGTGTGTGTGTGTGTGTGTGTGTGTGTGTGTGTGTGTGTGTGTGTGTGTGTGTGTGTGTGTGTGTGTGTATGCACAGAAGGCATACTAACACACGTGCCCATTGAAGAGAAAGGTGAAAATGGAAAACTGTTCATGGTGGAAATATTCCCTGGGGGCGTGAAAGGATGTGAAACTGAGATGATGAAGAGAGCTCACCAAGGCAAATCACTATAGGGGAGTGAGATTGTAAATATGTGTGTGTGTGTGTGTGTGTGTGCGTGTGTGTGTGAGAGAGTAGTTGCCAATGTGCGATGAAGGGGTATAAAAGGTCTGCAGCTTTTGATTTTCGATTTACACAATCAGCTGCAAGCCTTCAGCTGCCAATCAAGATGTCTTAATAACCTCTCACACATGATAGACAAAATAATAGAGATGTGCACAGAAAGACAAACACGTGTGTGATCAATATTCATGCAAACTAACACAACAACCAGTGAATACGGCTTTAAATAATGTATAGTGTTTGAAAGGCATTTGTTTTTAAAGCCGTAGTTTGAGTAGGTTGCACCTTATATCCCCCCCAACGCCAACCCACACTCACAGATATGTTTGTAAGCATCCGGAATATTCCTCACACATGATGGGGACAGCCTGGCTGCCAGCCCATTTAGATAACCTTATAGCTCAGCAATGAATTGCCATTTTCCATCCCTCTCTATCTTCCTCTCCATCCATCTCTGACTGTTTGTGATTCTGATCTGAAATAGAATTGACCTGCCTCATGTCTGTGCAGAATTACAGTGGCAAAGACAGGAGGAGGCAGACATAATGGAGATGGATGGATAACAAGGGTGTGTGTGTGTGTGTGTGTGTGTGTGTGTGTGTGTGTGTGTGTGTGTGTGTGTGTGTGTGTGTGTGTGTGTGTGTAGGAGATGGATAGAGGAACTAGAGGAGGGATTGTTTATATATTGTATTTGTATGAGTTTGTATGCCAAGTGTGCTTGTTTGTATTCTTACATTATATAATGTTCTTAAGACTAAATTAATTATCATATAATACTATTGTTGCAACCAAGATGACCAGACTTGGACGCTTCAGGGAGAAGAGACCATTTACTACAAAATACACCTACATTAAATGCAATCCCATTAGTGTCACCTCTCGGCCTACCTGTTGAATATTAGTCCAATATTCAGCCGGCTTTAATCCCTGCTTTTACACAAACACCTGGGGGGAAGAATCCTTTTCACATTTCATTTGATTCACCGTTAATGGACTGGTTTGATGCAACCTTGCAATATGATTATGTGGCAACATCTTAATCCCTAAACCACACACTGCACCAATTCAATCTGTTACTGAGTGACTACACAGTTCTCGTTTTGATGCTTTATCTAAGGCAGAAGCTGCTGCAGATCACTCAAAGACCCTGTCCAAGCAAGCAGCTCCCTCTCTTATTAACAACACAAACTGTCAGAAAAAGGAGAAACTATCCTGCACTACTGCTACTGGTGTATAACTACACTCCAACACAGTGGCGGAAAACCCTCTCACTCAGCCAAAAGTTCTTATTTTATATCAATTAAATTATATTTTAAGTTATATCACAGTGGCTTTACTTTGATTTACAGTATATGACTCAAATATGGGGTGTTGCGGTGCCTTTGACTAGTTCTCGTTTCTAATACTTTAAGATTTAGCTGCCATTAAGAAACAGCTCTTTAAATGCATGAAGAAACTACAGCCATGCCTCTGGTTACAACATTTCAGCTGACAGCCAGAAGGTAATTGCTATCATAAGCTATGTTGTTAAGCCAAGAAAACATTGTGACTGACCACCTACAAAATAAATGTTGCAGTAAAATGATTGTAAAACATAGCTAGATTGGGGATTGTACACCCATCTATAGAAACATAGGCAATTATTTGTCTTGAAATGGCAATCAGCAGTACCGTATAAGGCCCTTATACGGATGGGCCCTGGATATTAGCAGTATCTATAAATGCTCACATGTGCAACTCTCTACATGTATTTTCCCCATAAATAAACATTGACTGTAACAAATGCAATTTTCAAAAGGTGCAGTTGCATTCTTTTACAGTCTTATTCCTATCGATGAATATGAGCAGGTAGAATGTGCTTTTAAAAATCAATACATTCTAGTGATGGGAAAAGTGTTTGAAAAGCACAGAAAGAGGAATGAAATATGTATCACTAGCTGTGAGCTTTTCGGTCATGAACTCTGTATAATCGGTTCATCCTAGAGCTGGAGGTTGGGCCACTAAGTTCATTATTTTCAGTTCAAGCTATCAAGTAGGTTAGGTCAATTACCGGTGAACTAGAGAAATGGAAAGAATGATGAGAAAATTAATCAGGTTTGAATCAAAATTTGAGGATAAAGGTGAAAAATAACTTTTGTCTCAGAATTTGTATAGAAGGGAGTTATATTATCAGTGACAGACGTGAGTGGAATCTTAGAAGAGTTACACTCTCAGCTCTTTCTCTTTATCAACGATGCACACATGGACACTCTTTCAAGCAGTAAATTGCCAATTTTAAGATCAAAGGTGAGCTGCTCACCATATTTCACTGGTAATGAGAAACAGGCATGTTCACCCTCTCTTGTGCTCTCTTTCACACACAGACACACAAAAAGGTGTCCGACATTTAGTCAGGCATCTGTGATGAGAGCATACTGCTTATAACCCTTTATGTTGAACACTGGTGCATCAAAGTAACAGACCAGGGGAGATCAAAGAGCCAACTCTGAGTCCTGCCATTCTCACAATCTGGAAGTCAAAATTGAGCTGGCAGTGCTACATGAATAACCATTAAGTGTCACAATTTTCCTTGCTTATGTTTCCTGAATGCAGTATCCACCAAATTCTCTTATCAGCACCTATCTCACAGTTAGGAAGTTAAATAAATAGGAAAATATAGAAATAAATTATATAGGACACATCAGCAATGTGGCAAAGCAATTGCCATTAAAGGTTTAATGATATGTTGTGCATAAGTGTGTGTGATTAGGGTTTTGCAATAATTGCATGGGACATGCATAACTGCATGGGACATTGCAATTCAAGCAGTGCACGAGAGCATGACGGCCTTAATAATAATGGTCTATTCTTTATTCTATTTACTGCTTACAGGTCCATTTAATCCATAACGCACCTGTAAGCACAGCTGAGAGCTGATCAGTGGCCCATGCATACACAGGTCAATGCATCTGTCTCCAAATACTGGCTTTACTCTACTCTCTCCAACCCTGACCTCTACTTGTTGACACCCAGGTGGATTCTTTGCTGTTGATTGAATCCTCTCAACCCAGAAAGGCTTTGGCATTTCTAAACCATCACTCAGCAACCTCTCTGCATAACATAACATTGCAGACTTCATAAATAAGCACATATACTTTACATAAGGCCTGAACACTGGTGACTTTACTCATTTATCATGTATGTTGGGGGGGATGAACCAAAGTTGTGGGTGAATATGACAGGATGGCTCACGTTTGCCTGGTGTCGGAGTTGAACCCGGTGTCGATGAGCTCAGTGGAGTGGTTCCCATGGTCCGAGAGCTCCGGAGCCCCGTGCTGTCTCTGTCCGCGGTGCTGAAGGCGCTCCGCGTTCGCAGCGCCTCGTCCTCTCCATTTGGGTAACGGGTCATGGCGGTCGTACAAATCATCTATCCGCACCTCGTGCCGCGAGCTAAACGGAGAGTCGGTGTCCCCGGTTCTCCGGCAGAACTTTGGCGGCGAGTAGTGCGGGGAGTCCCCGGGTCCCAGCTTCTCCGCAGACAAGTAAAGACACTCCGGAGTGACGAGGTATGGCGGGTCTGTGTCCCCCAGCAGAGGACAGGCGGAGGAGAAGAGGTCCAGGGGCCGCGGTGAGGAAGGAGATCCTCCGGGAAGACATACAGTCAAAGGCGGGGAGGGAGACTCAGGGAGCCGGGCTCTCTCGCCGTTGTCGGTTTCCTCTCCTTCGTCAAACATTGGGAGAGTTCTTGAAAAGCATATATGTCTGGGTATGTGGCAGAAATGTAACGATGTTTATCAAAGTTTTAACCGCACAAGTTTATTCTTCCGCGCAGCAGCGACAAGTCGAGCCTCCACCTTCATACAAGAGTGCGCGCACTAATTAGAGAGCACAGAGAGTGCGCGCGCAGGGAGCCAGCCGTTTACAAAATGGAAGGAAATGAACAGTATAGCCAACACCATAAAATAGCTTAACTTACACATTACAATATAATATTACATGTAATCATTACATTAACTATTGGGGGAAGAAAAAAAAGGCAACACATGTTCTTCAAGCTATATTATAGTTAAACGTTTGAAATGCTCTTTAAAACACATATTTTACCTTTTTGTTAGCAAGCCAACATTCAGGTCAAGTAGCTCAATTGTCTTCTTATACTTACAAATTATGGAATGTTGTTCCATTAAGTGCATTAATCAAGTACTGTAGTTAAGTATACATTTGAAGTACTTTTTTTTACGTTTTGTGTAACTTCATCAATCAATCAATGTTTATTTATATAGCCCAATATCACAAATGTTACATTTGTCTCAGTGGACTTCACAGTTTGTACAGCATATCAGTATGACAATATGACACCCTCTGTCCTTAGACCCTCACATCGTACAAGGAAAAACTTCCAGAGAAAACCCACAGTTTAAAGGGGAAAATGGGAGAAACCTCAGGGAGAGCAACAGAGGAGGGATCCCTCTCCCAGGACTGACAGACGTGCAATAGATGCCGTGTGTAAATCGAAGAGATAATACATTTACAACATAGGTAGACCAAATGTTTGGAAATGCATGTGTCTATAACAAGAAGATGAATCCCAGAGGATGTCAACAATCCTGTGGGAGCCATCAGGGAAGTAGTATGATGAGAGTCAGGCAGGACCACAGTGATAGGTTCAGCCACGACTCGAAGTCCAGGGCTCAGATCCAGGACTCAGGATCCAGGACTCAGGATCCAGGAGTCAGGATCCAGGACTCAGGATGCAGGATCCAGGACACATGAATCAGGATCCAGGACCACAGCAACAAGATCAGCCACGACTCAGTATCCCGGCGTAGATAGACACCAAAAAGAAATTTGGGGGAAGCTGGGTTATTCAGAACATGAGAGTACACAGGTATAGACAGACAGAAGGAAGGAGTAAGGTGTCAGAATCAGAGTCAGACTCAGAATCAGAATACCTTTATTAGTCCCACAGAGGGACATTTGCGTATAGTTACAGCAGGTAAAAGAGCCACAGACAGTTCTGGATTTAGCAGCCAGGTATCAGTTATTAACGGCATATATATATTGCACATATTGCACAGTTGGTTGGTATTTAGCAGCATGGGGTGATAGTCTGTGTTGTGGTGTGTGTAGGGGGGGGTCTACTGGGGGCTGTGCTGGTTGTATAGTCTGACCGCTGCAGGAAGGACCTGTGGTATCTCTCCGTGAGACAGCGGGGGTGCAGCAGCCTGTCGCTGAAGGAGCTGCACAGTGAGGACAGGGTGTCCTGGAGGGGGTGAGACACATTGTCCAGCAGGGAGGACAGGACTTGGCTGCCATTCTCCTGTCTCCCACCACCTCCACAGTGTCCAGAGGACTCCCCAGGACAGAGCTGGCCTTCCTTACCAGTCTGTTCAGTCTCTTCCTGTCAGCAGCCGAGATGCTGCTGCCCCAGCAGGCCACACCATAGAAGATGGCTGATGCCACAACAGAGTCGTAAAATGTCTGAAGGAGTGCCCCCTGCACCCCGAAAGACCTCAGTCTCCTCAGCAGAAAGAGTCTGCTCTGTCCCTTCTTGTACAGAGCAGCAGAATTATCAGTCCAGTCCAGTTTATTGTTCTGATGAACGGCCAGGTATTTGTAAGATTTCACAATTTCAATGTCCGCTCCCTAGATGTTCACTGGTGTCGGGGGGAGTGTTGGCGCCATCTGAAATCCACCACCAGCTCCTTGGTCTTCGCTGCGTTGAGCTGGAGGTGGTCTCTCCTGTACTCCCTGTCGTCCTCGTTGAAGATGAGTCCAACGATGGCGTCAGAGAACTTCTGCAGGTGACAGGTTGCAGTGTTGTGGGTGAAGTCTGCAGTGTAGAGGGTGAAGAGAAACGGTGCTAGCACCGTCCCCTGGGGGGCCCCCGTACTGCTGATGATGGTGTCTGAATGACACTCCCATGTCCTCACGTACTGAGGGCGGTTGGTGAGGTAGTCCAGGATCCAGGAGGTGAGGTGGTGATCCACCCCCGAGAGCTGCAGCTTGTCCCCCAGGAGTGGGGGCTGGATGGTGTTGAAGGCACTGGAGAAATCAAAGAACATGATCCTCACAGTGCCCCCAGCCTTCTCCAGGTGGGAGAGGGACCTCTGCAGCAGGTATGACGGCGTCATCCACCCCGATGGCAGGCTGGTAGGCGAACTGCAGCGGGTCCATTGATGGTCTCACAAGGGGCCAAAGGTGTCCAAGCACCAGCCTCTCCAGGGTCTTCATCAGCTGTGATGTCAGTGCCACCGGCCGGTAGCTGTTGAATTCCTTGGGGTGAGGGGTCTTTGGCACAGGTACCACACAGGACGTCTTCCACAGTTGTGGTACTTTCCCTTGCTTCAGGCTCAGGGTGAATAGAAGCTCCACAATCCCACACAGCTGGTCCGCACAGGATTTGAGGAGCCTCGAGCTGATGCCATCTGGACCCACCGACCTTCCTCACTTTACACTTCTGCAGCTCCCTCCTCACCTGGTTGGTTGAAGGACAAGGTGTTGTCAGCAGGTGGAGGGGAAGGGGGGGTAGAAGAAACAGGGGCTGATGTCCCCGACAGTCTAAGCCTATAGCAGCAAAACTAGGGGCTGAATCTAATCACTTTAGACCTTTGCTTTATTAAAAAAAAAGTTATTATAAACGTATTAAGCCAACAAGTGTACCGTCACAGACGGCTACTTTCTGAGCTCTTAAGAAGTTGACTTGTTACCTATATGTGGCTCTGAGAAGAGGGTGGCGCTACAAACATGATACACTTATATAATATAATGCCGTTTTGTAGATTTAACTCAGGAGTGAGTTCCAGTAATGCACAACGATAAACATGCATAGCAGTAACATGTGCATAATAATCTAAACACGTTATACAGTAAAACACTGACAGTGGATATTTGACTACTATGTGAGTGCTTTCACTTTTAATTCAATACAGTAGGTGGGCCTTCTTTTTGATATAAACACATATTTTTACTATTGTTCTGAATGCAGGAAGAGTTTTTTTTTAGTGCAGCTTATTGAATACTTCTTCCAGCAATACTTACAACTCTTACAACTCAGCACGCGTTACATTTTACCTTGTAGCAGAAAAAAACTCAAACCAATTGAACCTGGCGAATAGGTTACTAAACTGCTGTAATACAACGATTTCCACCGCCTAGGCAAGTCTGCAGTGTAACCAGAGCAGTTCGTTTTGAAGTCATGTTTCAGAAGAGGAGAGATAGTGAGACAGAGAGCAAGACCATCCAGTTGAGGGAGTTGGAGGTTGGTCGGGATTGAAAGGGTTAACATGCCCACCTGTTGTATGCCAATTACTGGTACTGATATAATCTTGTTATTGCTTCAGAGAACAAGCAATTAATACTAAGAGTAGGGAACATCTTACCTCAGCGCTGGATTTATTTTGTTTATTTTAAATTGAGGCCTGTCTTGATCTTTGGTAAGTTTAAGGTCTCTGTCTTTAGATATGAAAAGGAACATAATATAGTGTGTGTGTGTGTGTGTGTGTGTGTGTGTGTGTGTGTGTGTGTGTG
>CALSBZ010002136.1:221259-250731 GCA_943591055.1 Gobionotothen gibberifrons
TGTGTGTGTGTGTGTGTGTGTGTGTGTGTGTGTGTGTGTGTGTGTGTCTGCCTGTCTATGTAATTAGAAGCAGATACCTATTAGTCACGATGGAGACTTCCTGCACCCCCACACAGACAATGAGCAGTCCTAACCCAGCGCTTTGATCTATTCTTGTATTTATGCAACCAATACATGCACACATGAACGCAAAATAAATCTAATCAAACACAAAGCACATGACAAAATGTTGTCTCTGATGTTCACATTCAAGAATGAGGTACGAGTCGAGAGGGGAAGTCTGTAGTTCATTCTGAATAACTGGATTTGTTTACTGATAAAAACACAATGCTATTGAGTTTTTTAAAATATGGATTTGTTATTACCATACACATTTTTTATTCTTAATCAATGACACGTCCATTACCCATCTCACATTTGCTTTTGAATAAGTAAGTTCACTTTCCTGTATTTCTTGACTTTCTTATCTGGAAGTCATAAAACATGCTTCAGGGTCTATACTTACTTTTGTCTCACTCCAGTGGCTTGAAATTGATTAACTTAATGACAAAAAAGTAATTTTCAGGAATGTTATTAAGTAATACATCTTTTTTCGATGAAATTAGCAAACCAAGAGACCCGTAAAACATTTCAATGTCACATTTTCACATATTTCTTATATTAGAGTGACATGATTCAAATGAAAAATACGACAAAGCAGCCCTGCAGGATTAATTACTCTAATGAAATTGAACATTTTAATGATACTGTAGAACTGGTACAAGCCACTTTTTCACGACTGTGTTTACATTTGGAAGTTGCCAGTAAATCACTGACTTGGGCTTTCATAGCAAATGATCTAAAAGCTTTTCACATACAGTGTAAACCTGGTGACCATGAGAGGAAGAACATATAATGTAACTGAACATTACTGCTGACATATGTTTGTGTTAGGGTCTGCCATTGTAACTCTTATCTTTCTTTGGGATTTTGAACTACAGAAAGATGGTCGTAAGCTTCAAGCTTTCAAAACTACAATAAGCCTTAAAAAAATATTTATCCAGACTTATTTTTATTTTGAAAACCAACCAAGCTTACACTGCATTTAAGGAAGCACCTCATGGAAGAGGAGAGTCTGTGTCTTGGTGAGTAAGTGTAACAATTACGTTGGACTCCAGTTGTCCAAGGCACACTATTCATCTTCCTGCTTCACACTTACGTACAAGCCACTGGCAGATTTAAATATTCAAAATAATTGAATTACTCTTTTGGTCATTTTAAAGGGTAAGTCATTATGGGATAATGTTGGGTCTCTCTGTGGGTTGGCCTCACCTCAATCACAGCTTTCACAGCAGAAGTCTTATTGTCTATCACAGGCAGAACCCCTGCTGGGAAATCACTGATTGAGGGTGTTAAAAAAGCTACCTTCTTGAAAGTTTTAATCAACATTGAACAGAGCAGTAGCACTTTTCTTCTCTGTGTGATTCCCAGTGAAATTACTGTTCATAGAAAAACATAGCAAACTCTTATGGTGTAAGGGTTTGTACTGTAGGCATCGCATTTAATTATGTTTCCACTCAAAACATCTGAGTTTTGAAACTGTACTCCTAGAACGGGTTTCACAATATACCTGTGCTGACCATATTATATAAAAATCTGATTTAAAATATGATCTTCTAAAGTTCCAAAGACACCGAAAGAAACCAGCACCTCTGAAATCATTGTTGGTTCTTTCTTTTTGCACAGTTATGTCAAAGACTATAACTTTTCCCAAAATTGTCTAGTGATATTGCAATATTATTATTGTAGTAAAACATTTAGTTAAGATCTTTCATTACATAAACCCTAATTACTGGTAAGAAAGGCAGAGATAAAAGTCAAACAGACAGAGATGGAGTTGTTCGATTAAATTACACCTCGCAACAGAACAAATGTCAAGTCACATTAAACACCACTGAACCCCCTGCAGCAGCCCAAACATTCAAGTACTCTTCTCTCGCCGTACATGTTAAACATTGAGAGACACTGAGATCGACTTGACAAAAACCTTTTCTGCTCCCCTAAGGAACACACAAGAGGACAAACTGAATGAAAGTATAAAAACCAAATCCCCTGTCCATTCAAATAAGAGCGTGGCGAGGGTGTGATGAAGACAGCATGCTCTCTTTCTCTTTAAATACTGCTTCCTCCTTCTTTAATTGTTTCTATCAATAGAGGGGTCTCATAGTCCTCCCCATCTGTGGCTTCACCAGCTAGCTGTTTGTAGCATCTGGTAAAAAACCTAGCATCTCTCTGACAGGTTAGTTGATGCCAGATACTGCGTCAGCTACACTGGAGGAAACGGGGGGTTACGTAGAAGCTGTAGCACTCTTGGTACGTCATCCTCCTCCCCGGCAAACGGAGCCATCCGCCCCGCTAGAATGGCGAACGTGAATGGCACCGCCTCGGCCATATCCTGGTCCCCCAAACACTCAAAGCAGAGGTGGTGGGGGACCAGGATATTACTCTAGGCTTGTTTTCAGACTTAGCCCTGACTTCCTTAATATTTAACCAAGACCAACACTCTTTTTTCCCCTAAAGGCCGGGACACACCAAGCTGACACCAAAGAACTGACACAGACGGACCCCCGACTGTTGTGTCGCCTCGCGTCTCTGCGTCTTGGCCATGTGTCGCACTGGAACACACCGCAAAGACTTCAGCCGACGGCCAAGAAGCACGTACGAACTGCGCATGTGTGAGTGGCAATAACTCTCCTTACCAGCAGACGGCGGTAGTATGTATTCGTCATTCAAAAGAGGCAACAACCGGAAGACAGACTGCGTGATAACAGAGAGAAGAAGAACAGACTGCGTGATATAAACAAACAACAAATAGTGTGTGCGTTCCATTTTCACTCTACAGCGAGAAGCTCATGGGGCTTTCCCGAACCTGTGTCGAGAGCTGGAGTTAAATGAAATCTCAGATTTGCCTTCTTAATAGTTTGTTTGGGTCCCTCACTTCCATTTCACTTCTCATGCACTGATTCGCTAGCTGAACAGCCAATCAGAGTGATTTATTTTGACGACAGCCTTTGGCCGACACTACGGCACAACGGTGCGGGACACACCAATCTGAGTATGGCGTGTCGACGCTCATCGTCAACCTGACGCCCATCGACGGCCAAAATCGGCTTGGTGTGTCCGGGCCTTAACCTGAGCTCTGAGTTGCCCCAAAAGAAGGATGATATTTAAATGCAAATGTGTCCTTGCTTATGTGAACATATTGTTTAGGAGACAGGGATGAACAGTTCAAAAGACAGATGGTAGAAAAGGTGACACAAATCAATCATCCAATAGGGCCCCAGAGTCTTTTGTCCTTATTTCCCCTCATCGCCGTCCTCTATTCGTTCCTTTGATGTCAAACATTATGTCACTCTCAGCTCATTTTTTCTAGTAGTTTCTATCAATAATCTATCAAGTCTCAATGGGACCACCTGGTTAAATAAAGGTTTGAATGAAAAGTCTCCAGGTGAAGTCTTGGTTGGTCACATACTGCAAAAAACATTTACAAAAACTTGACCGGATTATAGAAGATTTAATTTCAGATTTGCTTCTTTTCTGTTTTCTTAAACGGTTTGGATTAGAAAAACTGCATATTTCACCAACACTGATTTTATGGTTGCAGATGCGCTGTTGGATTCCCTGAAAGCTCGAATAGGCAAATCCAGTGGTTTTGAGGAAACACAGCAACAAAAAGGCATTTTCTAATCCATAACAGAGATGGGAAAACATACCATTCAGTCAGTTGATCCACCATTGTTGGCTTCAACATTTTAAATGTAATCCGAATGTCAGGGCAATGGACAATTATTAAGCTGGGAGAGGGCTTATTGCTGCAGAACAATGTCACTGTGGTCTTTGTATTATTTGGGCTTTCACAAGAAAACACAGAGCAGCCTGGTCTCCTGTCCTTTTGACTTTAACAGCCCCATCAATGTTAATTGAAAAACCAGGAGGAGAGGGTGCGAAAGCCAATCACTGACACCCTACATTGACCTCATGATAATTCTATTGGGCACTTGATCAATGACACAGACTACCTTCACTGAGGACAGCGGTCCCCCGAGGACAGCAGACAACGGGGACTTTTCCCTACAGATTTGTCCTCTGTATGTTCAATGTATTCTCCCTTTCTGCTATTCCAACCACTTAGATCTTTACCAGCTGAGACTGAAATAGCTGGAAGATATTGGAGTCAATACAAACTGTATGCATATTTTATTGGTCCTGAGCAAATGGAGAGGCCATGAAGTGTGCGAAACTTTTATTATGCCTGTTTCAGGGTTTGATGAATGACTTGTGACAGAGCATATAATGAGGTATTCTGCCAACTGGCCTTTATTAAAGATATCAGACACTGTGTGTGTGTGTGTGTGTGTGTGTGTGTGTGTGTGTGTGTGTGTGTGTGTGTGTGTGTGTGTGTCTAATTCACAGACCAAAACTGAAGCTATTATGAACACACACACACACACACCAAACAAAACAATGTAAATTCATGCAAACAAATGTCCTAGGAAAAAAGTTTTTTCATTAAGATATTCACTTTGAATGAAATAAAAGCATTTGGAACGGCATGAATTGTTCAAATTCCCCATTCGGTGCACAGTCATTGCCATTTATTATTTACATATAACACACACTCAGATTTGTGTGTGTGCCCCAGTGAGTGAGCAGCATACAAACTTACTGCATTTAATCAAAATGAAGCCCAAATGCATATATCTGAAATATGTTTTAAAAAAAAAACACATTTAACATTTGTATTTAAGATGAAATTAATACTCCAGTCTCCTTGCTGTGCAAATGTGCTTGTGTGTGTGATTGTGTGATTGTGTGTTTGTCCTGGGAAGGGTTTAAACAATTCAGCAAAAGACAGATTTCAAGGTTTAATATGTTTTAAATTGAATATGCAGTAAAAGGCCAAAGGGAGAATCTGAAACTAATCCTTCTCAAGGTCAAAGTGACTGTTAAAGCTTGCAGTCCATTTAAAAAAACGCCTCTTCACCCCAATGAATACTGCCCCTAGATGGCCAAAATACCAAATGACAACTAACTTTATACCTCTAATAAAATAATTGATAGGCTATAGGCTTAAACTGTCGGGGGACACCTTACTTTTTCCTTCTGTCTGTCTGTACCTGTGTACTCATGTTCCGAATAACCCAGCTTCCCCCAAATGTATTTCTGGTGTCTATCTACGCCGGGATCCTGAGTCGTGGCTGAACCTATCACTGCGGTCCTGCCTGACTCTCATCATACTACTTCCCTGATGGCTCCCACAGGATTGTTGACATCCTCGTGGATTCATCTTCTTATTATAGACACATGCATTTCCAAACATTTGGTCTACCTATGCTGTAAAATGTATTATCTCTTCGATTTACACACGGCATCTATTGCACGTCTGTCCGTCCTGGGAGAGGGATCCCTCCTCTGTTGCTCTCCCTGAGGTTTCTCCCATGTTCCCCTTTAAACTGTGGTTTTTCTCTGGAAGTTTTTCCTTGTACGATGTGAGGGTCTAAGGACAGAGGGTGTCGTATTGTCATACTGATATTCTGTACAAACTGTGAAGTCCACTGAGACAAATGTAACATTTGTGATATTGGGCTATATAAATAAACATTGATTGATTGAATCAATGTGCTTGGATGTGCGTGAGATGTTCCCCATGTTAATATCCAACTGAGAAATGGTGAGTCCAGAACAATCAGTTATTTCTAAGTAAATGCACATTGGCGTATCTCTTGCTGACAGAGTGTTGCTGATTTAGCGCTCCCTGAAGTGGGGAATGCTTTCTATTCACCATGCAGAGCAAATCATTGGAGTAATACCTGCCATCAATTATCCTCACCAGTGGCTTATGCTGAGAGGATCAACACTGGGACTAAGGCGGCTCCCTCGGCTAAACAGCGGGAGCTCTGGATGCATAGGCAAAAAAAACATAAAAGTATTAGTTTTTAGTATAGTAAAATATTTGATTAGAAAATGTGAAAAACATAAAAGTTAAACTTGAAAACATAAAGCAGTACAACCAGAAGTTCAAACCAAAAACCCTTCAATCCAATCAAATCTGAGTGCCACTTAAATATTTCAGTCTAAGGAACACCTAATATCAAATATATTAACTAGCACACCTTCATGTTCAATGATGCGCTTGTATTTGTGTTTATGTGATTAGACTGACCTTGAATATGTGGTTTTAACGTCTAAACTTGTCCATCCTAACAAATCAGTAAAAAAATAGATTAATGTCGATCAGTTCATCTGTTAATCATGCTTTACATGGCTTCTATACGTTAATCAAAAGGAAAGCATTGAGAGCGAACAATCCTTAGATATATTTAGAACAATGTCACCTTTGTCCCAATGGACTCTAGTTTTTAATTCCTTGGTTTAGAGATCATATTCTGGTATCATCTACATTTTGTGCAGACTACTCTCCCTCGCGGTTGCACACCAGCATAAGGGAAATTCCCCAATTAGGATTAGAAAATCGCGGTTTAGGGTGACCGACCGTGGTGCAATAGACTACCTCAATGTTCCAGGCAACGCATTGACGTAGACACGTCGTGCCTCTTCACCTCTGTCCCCTACCTCTATCTCCTAGGGTCAAAGTTAATATGGCTAGGGATTACTTTGACCGAGATGCGCCGGCCCGTGCCTTGTAGTGATGGGACGGCTCTTTGAAGGGAGCTGGATCTTATGGCTCAGTTTTTTTTTTAAGAGGGCGGGTTAATAGGTTTATCTGCGAAATAATCACCAGGATAATGATTGACTGTATTGCCAGAAATCTGCTTTTACTCACAGAAAATGTATAACTTGCTACATCTCTCAGGCAGCCAAACTACTACTCAAGCAGCATGTGTTATGCCATAATCTATGGACAATTTGCTTTCAGGAAAGCAAGTTCCTAAAGGTGAGTGGATTTATGGCAGGCAGTGAACCAATAATAAAAAGAACGGCTCTCACCAAGTAAGACTCGGTTCCCTTCGATCGTACCAAAGAGCCGTTCAAAAGAATCGGATCGTTTGCAAACGTCACATCACTAGTGCCTTGCCTTGGACTTCTGTATAACTGCTCGGGTCTTGATGGACTGAGTGGGGAAGTCCATGAGATATTTTCTAAACCTAACCCAGCCTGAGCCTTTGGACTGCCGGGTTTTCCCTAATCCGAAATGTCTTTGACCCGCTTCCCCTAAACAACCCCCCCCCCCTTTTTTTTCTATTAGACTTGATTTTAGGTACTTATTGCATAACATATAAGTATAATCTTTTTGTATCTGTTGTATCCCTCTTATACAGCAGATTATCGGGTTTCCATTCCTCATGGTAAAACCAAAGGAATATACAGACTTCCAAAAACGTACTAGAGCCATTTTCAAACTCTTGCGAACCTATAACTGGGGTCCTATCAAACAAGCCATCGTGGGCAGTGCCCCTGTTCCCAAATCCCTTACTCAAACCAGAGACTGGCTTGCAGGTTCCTTCAGACCATGCCTCCCGAAGGATAACACCTCTGACCTTCTGGCTGGTAATGTGACCTACTGGTTACACACAGGCCTGTAGATCCTTGACAAACATTATGAAGGAACCATTGCAGATCTCCATAGGGGCCTGACCCAACTCTCCAAGGAGGATTGTGAGAGGGCCTGGACTGTAGCAACTAAATGGATTAAATCCAAGTACCCATATGTCCAGGACCAGGTTTTCAGTTTAGCTCGGCTGGATCTTGAACAATTAGGCTAACAAATTCCTTCATCTACCCTCCCCTACCATAGCTCTCCCCAAAGACACCCCTCTAGGGCGCAATCTCTCCCAGCACCATCTCGTCCTAACTCACCCAGAAAACCTCCCACAAGCATACGAGCCAGGGTTAACCAGATTATAGTGCCTGCCCATACGACCCCCATCAGAGCCTCAATCCCACATACTACCAAATGAACAGACGACCCTATATCCCGGGCGACATTCCAAACTACTATTCAATTTCCCATTGGGAACAACCCTGCAAACCTAGGAGAAATTCAGTTTTCGGCCCACATACCCCCCCCCCCCCCCCCCCGCCCCCTCCCCCCGCCCAACCCCCCCCCCTTATCAGCCAGATTTATATGGCCAAAAGATCACCCGAAGGGGAGGTTGAACCAATTTTAATAAGTAACATCGTCTCTGACCAGTTGGTATCAGACCCAGTGGATATTCCTCGTGACTACATCCTGGCCTCACCTCCATCGCAACCTCCCCCTAATCTCAACTCAAAATGACGGACTGCTTTCAGATTTTTACGTCATTGTTAAAATAAATCCGCCATAGATGGAAAATATTCGGTTAACGTGACCGATACGTATACGTATCTGGTACCTATATGGGATTGCCCTTAACCTAACTATTCTGACTTTGGTGCCTAAACCTAAATCCTAGATTATACGCATCAATATAATTTCTAGGCCTGGTCCTTTTTAATTGCCATAGATTTGGACTTCCAAAATTGCACCTTAGGTTTCTTTGCCAAAACCTTTCTTTTCAGTCTCACCCAGCCTTGACATTCACGGGAAATCCATGCTGTAAACTGAAAAGAGGTCCTGAGAGAATCAAGGGCAAGACTGGCTTTCCTTTTTCACACTGCTGAAGAAAGAAGTGAAAGCGACACACAGCTGCGGTGTTAGTAGTGAGTGCTTTTCCATGACAGCAAGCTGTGTTGTAACAGCCCAGTTAATGCATTTAATTGATTTACAGGGAATAAGAAAATACAAAATACAAAAGGGTAGAACTCTAAAAGTTTGATATTTTCATTTCAGAAAGAAAATACACTGGACTGGATCATGTTATCATCAACACACAATGTTTTTTGTCATGACAAAAGCCAATTCACGGTACATCAGTAATCAAAAAGGTGTGCATCTCTCTGGTATAAGTAAAAATATGAGTTACAAGTTGGTATTTGTTTTCTGTCATTCACACATTAATTAATTGTCCCTACGTGAAACACTGTGGTTAAGAGCAGTTGCTCAGATGTGAGATAACTGTCTTCTAACTGCTGACAGTCTGTGAAAGTGAGGAAGGAGACCGAAGTGATGTCTGTCAGATATCCAAACTGAAACTACTTTATCAACAGTCAGATCAATCCAACTGAAAACCTGTAAGTGGGGAGCCGGGCAGAAATAGGGAAAAGTGATGACACAGAAAAGTCCGGCGGCAGTAACATTTGATTGATCTTAACAACTGAACTGCCGAAACGACACACATTTTTCATATTTTCACAACAAAAAAAGATCAAACTCAACTCACAGTCATGAAGATCAAAAACTGGTCGCTAATCATGACAGTGTAACCGCTCTCTGCCAGATGATATAAACATGACTATTATGATCGACTAATGAAAACACGTGCAAGTGTATTAATATTGCATATTATGAAACGCTATCATTCAACAACATTAGATAAGTTACTTCTGAAATGAAAAAGGGTGATATTATGTCTTCCTCTCAATTGTATAAGTATGTAGAAATATATTTTATTTCCACAGATAATATTTTTTTTCAAACCACAACCCTAATGCTGTATGATTAACCATATGAAAAGCCTCAATGTTTGGCAGTATGTCAACTTTAACTTGCATTTATGTTAGCATGCTTCATCTGTGCTGTTGTGATATTTAAGGCTGTTTAATTAGCATAAAAAGCAGGTCCTTCCTATCATAAGTCGTAGTCATGCATGACAATAATTGGTTTAAGGCTTTCACTGAGAAGTCATACACGGATAAACAATCAAATCATCCTCAATCATTTAAATCTTAAAAGAGGCTTACATCTAAAATACATATAGATTGACATTCAACCACACATTTGATGCAATTACTGATTACAGCCAAACAAATCCAAACACATCAAAGCTGTGACAAAAGTCTGCTGGGGCAATATTCTCAGTCGAAGCCCCCATTATAAATGCCAAGCTTCAATAACCGTTTCACATACACACACATAGCAGCACAACTGCATGAGCCAATGCTCCACTGCCTACCTGGCAGAGTGACAAACTAACTTGCACTGACTGCTGAAATTCAAAAGAGATGTCCACTTTTTCCCAGGCATGAAATGAGGTAAAATATTGCCTGCCAGTGTCAGCTAATGATCATGCCATGTAGACCGAGGCATTTAAATGAAAGGGGAAAGAACGGATATGCTTGAAAATGGAATGGTAGATGCAAACACTGAAGCCATGGACCATATTATTTAAGAAACATGTTTCTGTGTGTTTCTGGTTCAGCTCTAAATCTCCATGCCGTACTAACATGATGAAGAATAGATTTCTAAATAGAAAGATAAGGGCTGTTCAAGTTCACTAAATGCTAAGGAATGTGCTTCAATGCTTCCTTTCCTATCTCCATAAGCATAGGGAACACTGGACCATCCTTTACCAAAGCTAGAGATAATGCCGTCCCACAAGTCCATGCACCACTTACATCGGCCATCGCTGTTTAATTGTAAATCTTTACATTCTTAGGAGTTGTGTCAATTTTTTTTGTGAGACCTTAGTTTAATTGTACTCCATTGAGTTTGTTGCTGTACATTTTGTCTATATTTAAAAACATTTAGAAAGCAAAAAGTCTTGTGAGTGCATTCTGTAAGAAACAGGATCATCTTTTTTCATGTTTGCCCTTGTGCTCTCCATTACACAAGACCAAGTTTAACGAAATGCTTCCTTTAATACATACAAAATTCTCAGGATGAATTTTTTGGGAGAAAAAAAAAACGTGTATAACACAAGTATAGAAATCAACAAAATATAAAACAAAGGTCGAAGGATTACAGCTATGTGTTTGATACAGAGCATGCAGCTGCTGAACATTTCTGGATAGAAGGATTTAGTAAGGATGAAAAAAAAGGGAAAGATTCATGTCTTAACAGCTGTATTCCTCTGACAAGATAACAGTTTAGTTTAGGGCTAAAGGTGTCTGGGATATTGCAATGGATTTGAAAGTCATCTGCAATAGGAATGACAGGAGAAGACAAGAAGAAAACGGGGGATCTCAGGCTGTAAACCTGAGGAGGTGTATGCCAGCTTGTCTGTGTGCACTTGTCTTATTTTATGAGACGTCTTACAGTGTGAGAGTTAATGATGAAGACTCCTCTCTCTGAGGCAGGGAGAGCACAGTCACTGAACACTGTGTTCAATGTGTGTTACACAGTAAACATCTCCCCCTTAAAGTGAGCATTGTTAATCAACTTCTGTTCTGTAGGTCTCTGCTTCTTTAACAGGACGTTTCCATGTGAATGCGTTTCTGTATTTGTGGTGTACCAACGGAGAAACAAACAGGCACTGAAACCAACACATTAAAAAATGACTTGACGCACAGTTTTAATTACCTCTTTAGACTTTCAGACAATAAGAACAAAAGAGAGATGAGTGTGTATGTATGTTTTCCCTAACATGGCAAGTTATTTGTCCTACTGTAGGTGTTCCTCATTGCCTGGGGCAGGACAGGCAGGACTTTTATTTTCACTCACACACAATGTAGAGACAAATTATTTGCATTGAGCTTCCATGCCTCTCAATTATCTTGCCTCTACTCCATTTATAAATTACTTTCACATTTTCTCTGTCCGTCAAATTCAAACACCATACCATCTGTCAATCCCCTTCAATGAGCCCCCACACTGAGAGTTTGGAGAATGGAGGAAAAAGACAAGGTCTTGCTTAAAATATGGATGAAATGTGCTGGATTGGAAAATGTGTGCTGTAGCACAAAATGGGGCAGGCTGAAAGGGAGAGAAAGAGGGAGAAAATAATAACCTCTAAGAAAGTTAGACTTACTTACTGCAGCAGAACGCACATACTGTGATCTGCAGGAGTCTTTCAGCTGCGTAAGAGTCCAGCAGTGAAAGCAAGCATACGAGAACTGCACCAACTTACTCATGGGAGGAAATTATTCCGTAATGAATTACTAAAAGTAATCTACTAATTTTGGTTCTGTCACCCCCCTGCCACCACCTCCACTCCCTCGCTCCCATAATCACATCACATCTCCCCAAGGAGCCGGACAATTGGATCAGCTCACACATTATTAGGGATTCGAACATTTAGAGAGAATTCAATACAAGAATAAAAAGCTGATTTGGAATAGTGTTGAAAAGCAAGTGCAAGGCACGATCCAGAAAGCTCTTGAAGTTTAAATTGGGGCGAAAATAAAGATGGAAGGGGGGGGGGGGGTTGCTCCTGAAGGTTATTCTGTCCCCACAATCAAGCATAAGAGGAGCTATGAAGAGCTGCCAGAGAATTGCCAGGCTTATCATTCATGGGGCAGAGCCGTCACGTGTGTCTCAGTGTCTCTCTCTAACGTCTTCTACTTTATGCTTACTACTGCCTCTGATCTTTCAGTAACACTACATAACATTGCAAACTACACAACTGATTAAGGAAGACAACGGGTGTGACTGAGTTGTAGCTGTGTATTGTCTGTGAGGCTCTAGACAGTTATTGCAAAAACTAATCATTTTCACTGCGTACATCCAAATCACACATCAGCACAAGATACATGGCCGCCATTGAAACTGTTATCAGCATCTGAAACACAATCAACACCGCTAAGAGGGCTGAAAGCAATTAAAATCTCTCCATTCTTTTCCCATACAGCCGTAAAAAGTAATTGCAACAAAACAAAGCCCCATTCTCTAAACTAACATGAATTTGTTACATAATTCCTCCAGAGAGCCGAGAAATTGCACATTTTAAACTTCAAAATCGCATTTTCACCTCTCATCAGACAGACAGCACAAGCAACACCCTTTCAGAGAGGGAGGGGACGTGAAAGGAGTCGAGAGGGAGAGCAACATGGTTGAGGGCTATAATATATATCCACATTACATGTCACGACCATAGGTCACGACACACACATAGGCACACACACAGTGCGACATTTTTAAAGGTTGTATTGATTAGCAGAGAAAGCACTAGCAAAGTAATTATGACTCTAGAGGTTGGCGGTGCTGTAGGCAGGGCGTCAAACTTCTGACATTTTAGGAGAGAGAAAGTGTGTTGATGTGGTGAAAAGAGTGTGAAGAAAAACAGACACATTCAGACATGCAGACTGTCCCTTCTCTGAGAGAAGAGAGATCTTTAATTCCTTTTTACTCAACTGCAGCATTTATAGGACACCCTGTTCCTGCCCCTAAAACAAACTAAAAAACATTATAAACAAATGTCAACATTTAGAGTTACTGAAAAATCTAAACCAACTAATCAATAGTTTGAGGTAAAAAGCCAAAAAGATATTTCAAATATGCACCCATTAATAATTGATACTAGATACTTTAATACCATACAGAAGAGGCCCTAGAGAACCAAAGATTGATCGTACACTACTCATAAGCAATATTAAATGAGGCTGTTCATTCAGTAACTCACTCACTCGTACCGCATTACGCTCACAGGCTTTACCCATGACTGTAGGCGAAGAAAAAGAAAACCATGTATCCCAGGATGTGAAAAAAAAGGAATTGTTTTCCTTCAACCCCTCTTTATCTTTCTCTCCCTCACATAAAGCCTTGATAAATCATTTAAACTGTGGCAAACAAGACACAAAGTGTAATTAACATGGCTGCCCCTGCAGTGCTCGAGATTCAACTTGTTTTATCAAGCTCACACATTATATTTCTCAGTGTTTCAGGCTTATCTCACAAAGGGACAGGACAAAAGGTGATACAATCCCAATTAATCCTCTACATCGTATTCATCACTTACACAGAAATGAATTCAACCATAGTTTAAAGATATATAAAAAAGCACAGAATCTGGCAGAGGGCTCAACAGATGTTCATTATCTTTATGATCTCATGCAAGGCTAAGGAAGCATGTGTGAAAATGACACTTGGCTTATTGGACTTGCCTTAAATTGAATCCAGGATGTACAATGAGTGCACAAGGTCATCCACAATCACAGAGTACATACAAAATAATGAACGGAACTCTTATGTCTATTTACTTAGACACTGGGAACTTAACGACCCAACAGCTTCTCCTGTAAATACAGCAGGACAGCAACCCGTCATCTTGCGTCCTTTTCTTTGTGCAGGGAAGTGTTTCTCAATGGGCTGATCTAGACTTATTTTGTTAAGAGTACATCATGTGTGAGTGCACAGGTGTAGGACCCTTGATCACAGTTTAGGGCATTCAAAGATGTCCTGGGTCATGTTTGCCCTTGGCCCCCATCATTTCCCTGGACTGCACTTTAAATTCAAAAGCCAGCATAATGTTTTCTCTTAATTCTGTATTATCTTCAAATAAAACACAATCTCTTTAAGAATGGATTGTTATTAGTAAAAGCTTAAAACTAATCAGCTGAATCACATGACCTTGGAAAAAGTAGTTTGTCAAAATACAAACTTAAAAGTCCACTCACTATTCTTCCCACTCTTTAATATCATTTAGCGCTTCTCATTATGTGGTTGAGGTATGTTCATGTCATGTTCATGTATGTAAGACCAACCATTATAACATGACACTGGTTCCAAACTGCTGATAAAGAAAACAAATGTCAAGTTTTAAAAGCTGAAACCCTTACACTTACTCACCGCCTAATTTATGTAGACTGGGATCCATTTCTTATCTTCCTCTGCTCTCTTGAAGTAAATTCAGTCTATTGGGGGATACATTATAAATAAAATGAACATTTCTAACAACCAATAAAAGCACGATTGCCATCATTAGCTTTGCAATTTCAAAAAATGCATCAATCAATAATACAAATATACACAGAATATGATTATAAGCTAATCAATCATTTAATGAAACACTTACAAGAACATCAAATCAGGTCAAATATGTTGAAGTCCACAAGAGGACATAAACGCAGTAAGAGTAGCTTAAGCTTACACCAAAATGACAAATGGGGAGTTATGTGCCAAAAAATATACAAAGGTGTCGGATTGAAATGAAATGTAATGGCATTTTACTCCTCACCAGCCCACTCCTCTATTCTTGCACATACAATGACAGTCGTTAGCGTAGAGTCATTTTTCATTCTGAATGATCACTTGTTCCTTTATGCAACAATGCAGATGCTCCATTGAGAAACCCAGGGAAGCTTTTAGACGACTTCAAAGGAGGAAGTGGAGTGCTGCTCGTCTTTGCAAACAGAGTTTCCGAGGTAGTTATACCGAACGATGAATAGGGTCTTTCCTCACAGCTAATTAAATTTGTCAAGCGTCTCCAGGCCTGATAACTATAATAGAACATTCAGGGGTATTAGGAAACCCTCATTTCTTGTTTGCCCCTTTATCTGCTTTTAGTCTTCAAAGAGAAGAGAGAGAGGAAGAGAAATGGAAGGACTTCCTGATAATGGGAGTAGGGAGGAAGAGGAGAGGAGAATGTGGGAGGAATGGCAGAAGAGGGGGAGGATAAGACTGGCACTTGCAGTGTCTAGCCTCCTGACTGATTCTCACCTAGAATTATTTTTCATTAGCGTTCATCACAGACTCAGGATTCGCCGTCACTCACCCCCCGTCCTTTCCTCTTTTCCACTTCCCTCTTTCAAACTTCAGACAAATGTAATTAATGAGTAAAAAAGAAAGTACAAACTCTCCTCAGGGAAAATAAACACAAATATCCCTTTAGAAAGAGACAGGTCAGTTTATAGTTTGTGTTCACACTCAAGAATAAAAAAGGTGAGAATGTACAAGGGTAGAGTGCCTGCAGTGTTTACTGCATCCCCACTGAGGGTGGAAGTACTTTAGAAGCCATCTGAACAAGTGAGACAGAAAACACATAAGGAACGAAGAATCCAAAACCAAATCACAGCCTTCCACAGTGATACATGGCTCTCTGAATAAGTCATTACAAACCAACCCATGTTTCTATTTCTGTCACCACTGGAATTAAACGGTCAACACTCAATTCTTTATTTATAGCAAATAAACTTCCCCCCCTAAAAGACAAAGGAAGCAGAAGGAGGACAAACATCCTCATAAAAAAACCTATTGATTGCAAATAAAAGGTTTTGGGGGAAAATACATTACTGTTGAGAGTAATGTCCAGCCAATTCAAACAATCACCTGTATTTCAACTCACAGACCTCATGACACCTTCGTAAAATCTATTGTATCCGTAAGCTGTTTGCTGGATAGAAGTTTTGAAGAAATAGGTAACAACAAAGCATCTGACGTTTAATGTGTTAACAGGATGAGCATGCAGGCAAAGATACAGCTAAGCTTGTGATGACAAAATTCAAGGTGAAGCATTGTGAGGGGATTACGATTGATCTCCCTAACATTTATGTTTCAATTTATCCCAGCAGAGTGAAACAGGGGGTTACGTATTGTAACCCTAGTTATATAAGCACAGGCGGAGCCCTCTACTGGACTCTATGGGTACTACTCTCTATCATGCTGTGCGTGCTTTCACCTACTGAGTTTACGTAAACGTAGCCGGCCAATCGGGGCGAGCCTACCTGAATGCGCGCGCAGGCCACAGTATATAAAGGCGGCTACACCCGCCGCCCACTATCCTTTACACTCTTCAGCGAGCGGACTAGGAAAGACAGGGCCCCCAGGTAGAGGGCTCCGCCTGTGCTTATATAACTAGGGTTACAATACGTAACCCCCTGTTATATCTCACACAGGCTCCGATGTATACACGCCCTGTCATCCAACAACATCGGCCCACCACACCGTCCCTGACCGGCTTTTGGCTAACATCCATTGCATCCCACTTCCTCCCATCCGGTTGTAACCGTAGAGAAGTCGGGGCCGCAATTTGGATAAGGCACACTCACACACGCTTACCTCGTGTAGAGTGTGCATGAAAAAGATCTGTGCGGAGACTCCGTCTTGAGCCTACCGCGCACCATGTTCCCCAGGTCCCTCAGGAGCATGGGCAAACATAAGTGCACCACGTCCCCCACACTCACACACGCTCCGTGTAGAGTGGGCATGGACAATAGTGAGGAAGGCTCTCCCAGCCTGCCTCCAGCCCTGTTTGGGGCTGATTGCGCACCATGTCTCCCGAGTCCCTCTGGAGCATGGGAAAACACAAGTGCTTTATGTCCAGGGGGGGGGGGCAGACACCTGCTGACCCACAGCCACTCCCCCTCTCACCAGTCATGCGTTGCCTCGGCGAGCACAGACGACGAGAAGGAGCCAGACATGTCCAGGAGATAACATTTTATGAAGGAGCCTGGCGTAGACCAAGACGCCGACGTGCATATATATTCTACACTCACGCTGCTGAATAAGGCTGTTTGACACAGCCACAGCCCATGTAGAATGCGCACGGACCCCAGTGGGGAGGGCTCTCCCCGCCCGTCCATAGACATGTGTAATGCACCCGCATAGCCATCCTGTTAGGCGCTTCTTGGAGAGAGCTTTTCCAGCCACACCATCCCCAAAGCACACAAACAGCTGTTCAGTGCGTCTAATGGCAGCCGTGCGCTCTACATAACATGCTAGCGCACGCACTGGGCAGAGGAGGTGCAATTTAGCCTCCCTGGCCTCAATATGGGGTGGAAGATTAAAGCCACCTAACTGAATAGCCCTTGACCTGAACAAACTCCTTAGGCTCTTAGGAGTAAAGGAGGGGTTCGGTCTGAGTGTCGCCCCGCTAGGGTCACCCCGGATCAAAAGGCAGCCTGGGTGCACCGACAGAGCGGTCAGCTCGGACACTCTTTTGGCTGAAGTCAAGGGAAGTAGCAATGCTGTCTTCCATGACAGTGCTTTCAGGGAGGAGAGCTCCAGGGGCTCAAATGGTTCTGTGACCAGAGCCTCGAGCACCAACGGCAGGTCCCACTGTGAGGCGGAGGCGTGCACTACTGGGCGCTGCCTCCTGACCCTCTGCAAAAACCGCGACATAAGAGGCTGACTGAAGGCTGACCTGCCTCCAAATCCCTCATGGCAGGACGAAATGGCTGCTGCATACACCTTAATTGTGGGATGAGCCAGCCCCCTGTCCACCAGTATCTGTAAGTAGGTAAGAATAGAGCCCAGCGTACACGACAGAGGCTCTAGACTCCTTCCTTCACACCATCGCCGGAATCCCGCCCACTTTGGCCTGAACAGGCTGTGGTGGATTCTGCTCTTGCTGCTTGGATAGTCTGAATAACGTTGTCAGACAGCCCCACCTGTCTCAGCCTGTCCCTCTCAGGAGCCAAGCCTGGAGAGGTTGGCCCAGAGTGGGTAACGCCCCTATTGCCCCTGCTTCCTGAGACAGCGCTCCCCAGACCTGAGGAATAGCCCAGGGCTGGCCCACCATCATCTGTGTTACCCCGCGTACCACGGCGCCAGGCGGCGATCTGGGGCCACTAGGATGACTGACAGCTGCTCCCGCCTCACCCTATCCAGGAGGGGGGGGGGGATAAGGTGCAGCGGTGGAAAGGTGTAAAGCAGCTTTCTTGGCCATGGCTCGTGTGCAAATGCGTCCACCCCCAAGGGCGGATTGTCCCACCAGGCCAGGGAGAACCACAGGGCACAGTGGCTGTTGCGCCGATTGGCGAGCAGGTCCACCTCTGCTCTCCCGAACTGAGTCCAGACCTGCTTCACCACCTCCCGGTGAAGCCTCCACTCGTCTGGCAGGGGTCCGCCTCTTGACATGAGGTCGGCCCCCCCGTTCTCCCGTCCCGGGATGTGCAGGGCCCTTAGAGACAACACAGTCTGTGAAACCCACAACCACAGGTTCTCTGCTGCGGTCAACAAGGCTATTGAGCGGACTCCGCTTTGCCTGTTGATGTACGCCACTGTGGTGCGGTTGTCGCTCCTTACTAGCACATGTTTGCCCTGTATTAAGGGTTTGAAGTGCTGTAGGACCAGAATCACTGCTTGTAGCTCCAGGAGGTTGCTGTGCCGAGCCTCTGTCAGAAGCCAGCAACCACCTACAGCTCTCTAGGCACGTCCCCCCCCATCCTATCACTGAAGCGTCTGTGAAGACTGTGATATAGGAGGTCACTTGCCCCAGTGGAGCTCCCCTCCGCAGATTCTCTGGGGACCCCCAGAATCGGAGGTTACTCTCTACTGAGGGGAGGATGGTCACCAGACGTCGTTTGTGTCTTGAGATCTAAACGAAGGCCGGTAAACCACCTCTGCATGCGACGTGCATGCAGGAGTCTGAGTGGCACTACTGCGTGAGCAGCCGTCATGAGACCCAAAGTCGGCATGATGATCAAAGCTGTCACCGTGGCCCCCTGACGCAGCCTGCAGCAGGGATGCCTGTCTGCTTTCTGTGAGGGTGGCGCGTAGTCTGCCTGCATCGAGCATCACCCCCAGATATTCTACCTGCTGGTGAGGTATGGGGGAGCTCTTCTTCCAATTGACCGCCACTCTTTTTCAACCCAACTTGGTTAGGTGTAGGATCAATTGGGCTGTGTGAAACATTGCCCATTCCCTGGACCTGGCCATGACTATGAGGTTGTCAGATAAAATAACACCCTCATGCCATGGTCCCGCAGCGGTTGCAGCGCCGTAGCTGCACGTGCGTGGGGATAGGGAGTAGCCAAACGTCAGTCTGTTGTACTCGTAGGCTACCCCCTGGAAGGCAAAACGCAAATACTTTCTGTGTTTTGGAGCAATTTCGCCATGAAAGTAAGCGTTCTTCAGGTCGATGGTTGTGAACCATTCGCCTGGCTGCACCAGTCCCAGTAACTGTTTCATAGTTAACATATGGAACTTCTTGCATGCAATGTGCTGGTGCAGGCATTGAAGATCCAGAATGGGCCTGAAGTCTTCTTGGGAGCCAGGAAGTACAGGGAATAGTGCCCCTTCTCTCTGACTTGAGAGTGCACATGCCGAGAGGAAACCTATCTCCTCCTGGGATGACAGATTTGCCTCTCTCATGCCTCTGAACGGAGGAGGGATGCTGCAAAACTGGAGTGAATAACCCAGTCTCAGTGTCCTGTCCGTCCGCTCTGTTAATACACTGATTTTCCATTCCCCATAACATTGTGTGAGGGGATGTGCAATCAGCTGCGAAGCCGCAGCTATGAAGCTGTGGTATTCTCTGGTGGCCCACTCCGCCGTCAAACCCCTATAAAAGGAAGTTTGACCCATGGGGGGCTGACACAAAAAGGGCAGATTTTTCACTGAGGACCCTGAACACACCACGGCACGCTCCCGTGAGAGTGCACTCCGCCATAATGCTGTTTTCTCTTAGAGAGAAAGAGGCTTCTACTGTCCATGAACACACTGCGGCCCGCTCTCGGGGGGGGGGGGGGGGGGGCGCGCGTCGTCATAATGCCCTCTCTTTGAAAAGGACATTATGGGGAATGTGGAATGTGGAGAGAGATGACTCTTACTCTGGGATAAATGCAATCGTTTTTACTGAATGCATTTTACACACACGTATCACTCTAGAACTAGAGTTACACTACGTAACCCACTGTTCTTCTGCGGAGGTCCCTGAACGCACCGCGGCCACTCTCACGGGGGCCGCACCTCATAATGGGTGTCCAATTAACATCGTATGAAAACGGCCTTGCCGATCTCAACGAGACATTATGGGGAAAATGTAGAATGTGGAGAGAGATGACTCTTACTCTGGGATAAATGCCATAGTTTTTACTAAATGCATTTTTCACACACACATCACTCTCTCTTGAACCCGCACAGTGTTTTGACAGCACTTCGGTTTATTCCACTCACGTGCACGCGCCCAGCTGCTGGCTCCTATACTGGAGTTTACAGAGGGGGCGGGGAGTGTGGGACAGTGTTATTTCCTCTGGGGATGAGCAAGAAGCAGCCACGCCGCGACTACTCCTCACCCACGTGACCAAGGAGATCCAAAGAGCCCTTCCGTAAACACGGGGGCTCCCGGCCCGGGAGATCAACACGGTCCTTTTGGAAAGTGCCATGTGGCGTGATCCCTCACCGGGATATCACACCAGACAAGGGCGGCGGCCACGATCAAGCTACAAACAAATCGCTCTGATCTGGTGAGGTGGGGGCATCTCCAGCAATGAGCGAGACGCCCAACACACCCGTGTTTATTTGCAGTCGCCTTGTCACGCGGAAGCGTGGCAGAGCTGTTTTCAGCTCCCTGCCCAGCCTGCTGCCCGCTGGGAGCAGCTGCGCTCCGCCGCCATGGTCATCACCTAGGGCGGTGGACCTCCATGGACCGGACCCGGCAGTGCCCGACAACAGCAAACGGAGCCATCCGCCCCGCTGGAATGGCGAACGTGAATGGCACCGCCCCGGCCATATCCTGGTCCCACCAACACTCTAAACAGAGGTGGTGGAGATCGGCGCCCGCGATCAAACCAGGGCAGGTGGGGCATGGCCGGGCTTCCAGTAATGGTGAGTCCATTTTCCGTTTCTTCTCATCTTCTAATCGTCGTTCGTTTAACTCTTCGGTTGTCAGCTCGTCTGAAGAGAAAAAAGGATAGTGGGCGGCGGGTGTAGTCGCCTTTATATACTGTGGCCTGCGCGCGCATTCAGGTAGGCTCGCCCCGATTGGCCGGCTACGTTTACGTAAACTCAGTAGGTGAAAGCACGCACAGCATGATAGAGAGTAGTACCCATAGAGTCCAGTAGAGGGCGGAGCCTGTGTGAGATATAACAGTATTCATTCCTTGACCTTGTATAATCTCTCGCTCATATTTAAAAAGATCTGATTTTTAACAGATGATGAAGATGAAAAGACATATTCAAATTATGAGTGGTATTACACTTACATCAATATAGCATAAAAGAAAATGTAAAAATAGACTAATGTGTGCAGATTTTGTAAAAGTTGGAGATGATCAGTAGATATATTAATTCTGTGCTCTGCCCTCTCCAATCCATATACACATGTACTACTGTCTATGGGAACATGGATCCTGAACAAACATGCGACTTAACATTCATGGTAACAACCTCCTGGCATTAGCATGTGTGATTCTCTGCATACTGTACTGCTAAAATCACAGAGCACAGTTGGCCCTGAACTAGACCCTGGGGTAACCTGGACATCATTCAAATGCATGTACGAGCATATTTCCAAGAGCATTTACATTTCAACAAAGATAATATAAGGCAAACTCCAAAAGCAATCAGAGCAAAGCTGCTACAGTGGGGAGAGCAAAGCTTTTATCACATTTCTGATTGCTGGAGGAGTGTTTACTGCAGACAGCTCTAGTTGTGCTGCTGTACCGGAGCCAAAGATTGCTGGCAGACACAATTACCTTCTATCATTAAAGCATGAAGAGTGTTTAAATATGAATGGGAAATTGGGAAGGGTTGTACAAACAAAGCAAGAGGGCGCTCATATTGGAAACATGTTTACGGATGGCAAGGCAGCCTGATGAAGAGAGAGATATTAACAATGTGCAGTAAAACCGGTGGCCATAGTTACTGTGTGTGTGTGTTTTTGCATGCCTGTGTTTCTATGTGTGGCATTCTCCTTAATTTGATAACAGGTGAATGTGCTTGCCAGACCATTAAAACACATGTCTGCATCAAATTCAATCTGTTGCCCAAATCTCCATGGGTACCCTGTGAGCCTAACACACCTTCCCTTTGAGACACACTGCCTACAGAGACAATGATAATCTAACCATGGTTAAAACTACACTCCTAAACACTGTTGTTAGTTAGCCATCAGCACATACAGATACACTGGACTCTATAACAGTAACATTTGCTGCTGAAATGGGCAACAACATACATACACATTTCAGCCGTATGCAATGCATCACATCCAGCAAAGCACAATGGAGACTGTTTTTCTCAGATATTTAAAATCTGCACAGAACTCCCTGGTCTGTCTGCTCTGATGTCAGATGGGTTTAATGTGATTTCACTTTGAGATGATACATAAGAAACAAATTTAGTTTAGCAGAAAAGATGAAAGGGAAATATTTCCTGATTTGAAAGAGGCAAATTGAAAGACATCAGAGAGAATCATTATGAAAAACACCCCGAGGTCTCTTTCCTAATCGCATCTCTAATGATGATGAATGCGTATGTGTGCACTAATGAGTGGGAGTATTTGCGAATGCTCATTTTTATAAATGATATCAACATACAGACAAATATATGAATGTGTTTGCATGTGTCAGTGTGTGTTAGCATCATATTTACCTGCACACTCCATCTATGTCTACGTGTGTTTGACAAAATGTTTTAAAACTTTTCAGTCACTGTTCATCGTCAAAAACAATCACTACATACCCCTATTTAACAACCAAAATATATCATGATCTCAAGGAATAAATATGAAATTAAAGTATTAGAAAGCTGTCAAGTGATTAGAAAACACAAACAACAATATGCCAGCTCAGCTCTGTAGCGAGGGTAGCTGCTGCTAGGCTGACTGCTCATTAGTTTACTGCAGACAGGTCTCGGCAATCTGACTCACAGTATTGTACATTGTAAATAAGCGTCCTATTTCAGAAATGAAAAGCCACACATACAGAATAGTATTCTGTTCTCACTTTTGTTCCCTCACACAGTGTAAGCAGTCATTATCATCTAATTGAATTGATATGTTGATACAATTACAAATGTCATTGTAAGCTGATGCATGTCGAATTACACCAGGTATCTCACTGATGTCTAATGCCCCATTTTGATATGGGAATAATAGCAAATAATTAGATTAATAAATCATTATATCATGTAACACATTTTATTGAAAGCACTTCAACTGCTTACTACTTAAATAATATGTACTCGTACTTCAGAGGAAAACAGTATACATTTTCCGGACAGCAAAATGTCAATGGTTATATGGCAAACTCACTCAGATATCTAACAATTGAACTAAAATGCATTTTTATTCATTATTATCATGACTCTATACTGTTTCTTATCACTGCTAAAAAAAACATGCCCAGTTATAGAAAAGGCTGGGATCCCGAAATCACTTGATCTATCCCTAAAAAACCCGCCTGAGTTATGGTTACTCGCTGTCACAAATACCGCTGACCTGCACTCATCCGAGGTGTCCATTTTCAAATTGGCCTATCGGTTGCAGAATTTAATTGAATTTGATTATTTGATTTGCAATGGAAAATCCATCAGGTCTATCTTGTTGATTTCAGGGAAGTGAAAAGGAGTTCAGTTGTAACATTAGCATTTCCAGCATCACTCAGCAAAGTTAGCTGCAGTGACTGAGCCGAGTCTTTACATGCTCGTTTCAGTCCACAGAACCCTGCACACGTTGCAGCACAAAGTTATCACTTGCTATCACTTGTTTATTCAAAGTGTATCATTATCGAATGTGCCGCAGGCCCAAGTTGCACCAACTTCCACACCACACATCCTTGAGTTCCTAGTAATACACCCGCCAAGTGTGAGGTAAATCAGAAGATATGCTAAGGACATGCTGTATATATACACACACACACACACACACTTGTTGCTTTATAGTTAGGTATACATGTGTGCAGGGACTGTACATGAAAGTAAATTACAGAAGGCTCCTTGATTACACTAAATCTAATTTCCAATACTGAATCCCTCTGGCGCCCTGATGTGGTATAGCATATTTACGTGCTCCAGATGGCTAGTCATAAATAAGTAACCTCACAACATCCTGCTCGTATTACACAGTGATTTAATTGATTACTTCGTCATTCACCTGCAGGAAACTGAAGCAAAAGCAGCCAAATGTAAGGAAATGCAACTAGGAACTAATTAATAAGACATTAATACATTGAGACATACAACAAACGACTGTACGCAGACACTTATGTGCATTACTCAGAACATATTACAGTCATTACAATGCATTAGAGAGAAGTTACACAGTATGTGCGTACAGACATACAGTACACAAACAGACACACACAGTAATAATATCTTGCATGTGCTCATAAACCCCCTGGGGATGAATATAGCAGCTTATTAAACAGCTATCATATCCTATAAAGACCTAATGGTACATTATGACAGCTATTATCACACAACACACACACACACACACACACACACACACACACACACCAAAAATTAAGCAGTCTACAAACACACTTTTAAAGATGTATGAGGCGCCATCATCGTATAATGTTTGCGTAATTTAGAAATACTGTCCAATGTGTCAAACTTTAATAAAATAACAAAATGTAAGCTCATGCTTGCATAGTCAATTATTATGGCTCTGTGGAAAGCAAAACATCCTTATAACATCTGGTTTATTTAATATGCAATCATACCACAATGTAATATTGACAAGTTATGCGTTTGAAGGGAGTTAACATGCTAAACTAAAATACTTGTGACCTGAAACGTAAACAATCAGAGCACAATGTGTGTGTTGTGAAATGTCCTCCCTTCTCAGTGTTTTTTTTCCTCTTCCTGACCCTCTCAGGGGGAGAAACACAAACACACCCTCAGCACACACTGTATTGTGTCCTTTGAGTGCCCATGTTAGACACATTATATAGATTCCCTCACTGGGTTGTTGTGTTTTCTTGATTTCTCCATTGTCACAACAATCCCATTCTGCTATCAACCTGACAGCGAGAAATATGAACGCACTACTCTGTTGTGTACCATTCCAATCATAATTGACAAGTCAGATACAGTTTGTTTTGCTTTGTTATTCCTTAACACAGAGGAAGCTCATTAAGTTTGCATTAACTACTGTATAGGGTCTGTTCACATGTGTAGTGTGCACACCTGCACAAACTTAATTACCTTACTTTTAAGTATCAACAGATAAAAAAACAACTGAAGTTACATTTCAATTATTGAGATCACAGAATTTTCAGAAGACAGAGAACATCTTCTGCTGGACTGACAGTTAACACAAAAGCATGCAGCGCTTCAACTTTCACTGCAGTTCTCAGATCAATTCAAAGGTATTCTCTTTGTACTGTTCATATAAAAGAGTTCACCCTCAGACTCTGCTGGAATTCTCCCTCCAGCACATTTAAATAAAACAGAGGAGAGAGCGAACAATGACTGCAGGGTCACTTGTCTACCACGTCACAGTGAGGTGGGGGCAAGAGAATGTGGTGCTCCTCCAACACAACCATTGAGAACGTACTGTACTTTGGTTATGTCCCATGTTTCATCCCCTAAAGACTGGCTACTTTAGTGTTGTTTTAGTTTTTAATTTCCACATAACCTCGTCACCACACAATTAAGGTACCTTAAAGATACAAGCATTTAGACACTTAATAATCAGTTGTTTCTGTGACTTCCTAATCTTTCTGGAAGTGTCGCAGAAAGTCACAGACGTGTTTCCCAGGAACAACAACATATGTACTGAGGAAGTAAAGGGGATCAGCTGATTGATGGCAGAGGCAAAGTCGTCACCAGCGATACTAAGGATGTGTTTGAGTTAGGACCAGAATAATATTTTGTATGTCACGATACATACTACACAGTATATCCAATGCGATATGCAAATATCCAGCTGCATCCAGTCAAATGTTGAACTATTCATGCCAGCATGCTTTTTTTAAAGCCATTTTTATCGTGACCCACTATTCTCTGTGCAGCGGAAGATACAACAGATTCACCTAGCCTCAGAGACAGCTCAGAAAGGTGAAAACATGCTGACTGCTTATTGACATTTTGTGCTGCAGACAATAATGAATGTGAGCAAAAGAGTCATAGTTCAAGGTGCAAAGTTATGTCAGTATGACTGTTGGAGCTATATATATCTCTTTATATTATTTTAATGGATCTAGTTTTGTTTGCCCTGCTGGTCACATAATCAAAGACTATTGGAGATGTTTGAAGTGCAGTGTGTGTCACCAGAAACAGTCAGCTCTTCACATTGAAGATGAGGACACAGGCACATCCTCAATCAAAGCACATGTTTCACCTGGACAGTCAGAGACAAGTGTTCATACTGGGGCCGGTGGACCTGGAGAGGACAATGGATTCAGCTCTGGCTGCCCTGTTGTAACCTCTCAGCTTGCAGTGGAACAACAAGGAAAGATGACCATCAAACATCAAACCCATCAGGATTTACATGAAAAAACATCAACAGTGCCATGTGAAAAGCACACAGAGAGTGAGGGGCAGGAAATAGATCACAAAGAGGAGACCAGCTCCAAGACATCAGAGCCTCACCAAAGTCATGAACATCAGACTGTCACACAGGATGAAGAAATGGAATCCGACCTCCAGAGAGATGGTGTGAACAGTGATGGAGACACAGAGGAGCCTCCTTATGAAGAGGATTTGGATGACGGAGCGAATGGAGAAGGCCCAGAAAATAATTTCCAACAGAAGATATATTCTTTATTGCAAATACAAGTGGACCCTGGATGAGGGAAAGGACAGACAAGGATTGGTCAGCTCTGTGAGCCCCAAATGAAGACCAGTGTCATGGAGAGACCTGTTTGAAGAGCCGCCTGCTCCTGGATGCAGCAGCGTAGCATCATGAACATTTATTCTTTCTGTTTCTTTAGACTATTTTTCTTACTCTCCATTTTTTTTCCAGGAAGCTGTTTCCTGAAGACTAGATGATTATTTAGGATAAAGATAGAGTATAGCTCCATTTATATATATTTAAGTAATTGTGTGTTTTACACTGGCCACAATTAGGGGCCGGAATGTTGGAGCTATATATATCTCTTTATATTATTTAATAGTTTAACATTTATTTTCTTGCTGTTTATAGTGTTTATTATTATTATCATGTATTTATATGTATTCTTAGTTAGCTTCATAAGTTAAAGTAGTTTATATGCTCTTATTTTGAAGGCATGTTTTGGGCACTGGGTGATTAAAGCACCTGGTGTGATTGTATATATTGGAGACAGGTGGGTGGTGGGAGCCAGAGCACTAGTAGGCAAACGGTTTTTTATCAGGGTGTTTCAAGCCAGCAAAAGGAAAGCCATAGGAAAGGCTTAAGGAAAAGGGATATAGGAAACCTGTTCGTTGTACTTTATTGGAATAAAATGCACAAATGGAGAATCTTGTCTGGATTTGGATCATTGCCCTGCATAAGATCTGCTAACTAGTGCCTCAGCGGCTGTATTATTTTAAGTTAATTATCTGTTTTAGTTCTATATGATTTTGGCCGCGACAATGACAAAAAAAGTATGCATTCAGCATGTTAGCTTAGCGGACTGCAGTACTCTAAATTAAAAGAATGAAAATCCTAACAGCCACCAGACGCACTTATTCATTTTTGATGGAGTGAACACAAGCAACTTCATCACCTTTGTACTCGCGTCATCCCTCACTCAGTGGCAGACTTTGTTCATAGGGTTAGCCCCCACTTTGCTGCGATCAAGCCAAAACTACTGCTATTACAGTATTAATGCTGGAAGGATTTATGTGTCCTTCTGTCTTCATGGGTGACACATTTTGACACACCTGCTATTGTTGGCAGGGTTAGGGTTAACTACGAGCACATACTGTAAAGCTGGGGTGGGCAACTTTGGAGAAACCAACGAGAGCAAGCTAAGTTTTAAATGTGTGTCCCAGCCCCTCCCTTCAAGGGGATAGCACACCTTTTTTATCAATATAATAAAAATGATCCTAACAAATTGCATACCATGACCTTGGAATAAACTCTATCTATGCAGCTCACACGGTTTTCCTTCTCTGCATATCCAGTCATTTGTCTCTCCCTGCCGCTCACTCTGGCTCCTAATAACATCATTCCACTGGGAGTAGATACGTGTGGCTGTTGTGATAAGGAGCTGGGAGAAGGAACGACGCAATCTGTCTCCATCTCCTCCCACTGTCGCAGCAGGTCTGATCTACCAGTGGATATGAATATCAGCTCTAGTGATGTGCGGTACAGTGTGGCTGGTATCTGAGATCTACTGAGGATGCAGTGTCTTATCTACAGATGCTGATACTATTCCCATGCTTATACTGAGTATTTCCAATCATGAGAGATGAAAGGTTTGGTGGGCATGGTAATCCTGGTCAATTAAACTCTTTAAAGCCTATAGGAGTTAACGGGTTCATTGTTCAGATTTTCCTTTATCAAGTTATATTCACGGAATAATTTTTAAGCTAATTTTGAATCCTTGGGGTGCATTAAACCTTATCATTACCATCATTAATTTAATTGTTTTCCCTTCAATTATTATTCTTGTAGGCTTGTTAAGGGGACTTTGATTCTAAAGGCAGAAGTGTGCTGTTCCTAATTAGTTATTGATCTTATTATGCTAATAGATTCAGACACTTTTGAACTATTGATCCTAGTGTCCACCTCAAAGAAGCACATTATTTTGTATGAAACATGATGCATTCTGCATGGCAAACACAAAAGAGTCTTCAATGAAGCTGCATTCATCAATAATATTAAATCAGCTTACACAGCTAACCTTCATACTTGACCTAAATTAGCTTCATTGTGTTATTACAATACCTGAAATGTATTTAAGGTCCAGGCGGTCAGGATGCTGAACTCTCTCCCCTCCCTCTCTCCCCTGAACTCTCCACCCTGCCCCCGACCTTTCTCCCCTGCCCCAAATGGTCCTGGACTCTAAATCTAACCCCCCCCACTCTGCGTGACTGATAACACAAACGTGCTGTTACGAACACACACACACACACACACACACACACACACACACACA
>CALSBZ010002136.1:269959-286631 GCA_943591055.1 Gobionotothen gibberifrons
TGTCTGTCTGTCTGTCTGTCTGTCTGTCTGTCTGTCTGTCTGTCTGTTTCTCAGGAAAAATAGTATCATTATGTGCAAACACTTTCCCGAAAACACATCTCATTCCATTTCTCATCCACCTGGTGGCTGAGGGTCATGCTTTGCAAATATATTTCCCACAGACACACTACCAAAAAAACACACACACACACACACACACACACACACATTTATACCCCAATGAGAGAGGGAGAAAAGGTAGGAAAATTATAATTGCATACCTGAAAGGATGGGTGAACTCTGGGTAAGGGCCTCTGTGGCCCATTGCAGGAAACTTTTTTACCACAGTTACCCTGGCAACAAATCATCAACAGTCTAGACTTTCAGACATATGTGACCCATTCCTAGCTTTAAAGCAATATAGCATTTCTTGATCCTAACACACTGTCAAGATGTTCATAAAAATAGCAGCAATGTGTCACTGAAGCAGAAATCCTTTGATCTATAGTGCCTTATGTAAAGCGTTTATATTTTGAAGCTCCGCCAGCTGTCAGTGAAGATCTCGAGCACCATTGTGTCCCGGGAACTTTGTCATGAGCACTAAGTGCATAGGACTATGTGACACACACACAAACTGTTGTCCCAGCTAACATGAAGAGAGGTTCATAGGGATACAGACTGAGTGAGAACTGTCTGAAATTAAATTATTCCCAATCCAATACTGCGGCCCCATGGGCAGACCACCATCATAATAAACTATATTCACTCAGTTTTCATATTTAATGATAATAAATGAAAACTGAAATTCCAGAAAGGCTGCAATAATAATTACACTGGCTGTCAGTGGACAGGGCTAAAATGCCCATTTCGATTCTGCTCATGCTGACAAAACAGCATGTGACATCCGGCTTCGACATTAGAAGATATATGTCACACAGAGCGTTACTTTGAGTGAATGTGTGCATAACTTTAATCCTGAATACATATGAACTCTTATATCAGCAGTCAGGCACATCCCAGGCAGAATGAGTCTACAAGAGAAATATTTTGTGACAGGGCAAATGACTAAAACTCTGAAAACCCTGAACATGAATCTGACGTCTTCCTTGGCGGTTCAAACAAGACGCTTAATGAATAACCATTTGTTCAGTCATTTGTACTGACCACAAACAAGCCCTAGATGTTGAACCTTATAACAAGTGTCCTCCTGATGGGATGCAACACACACCAAGCTGCACTCTTGGAGACGATGCAAAGAGGGGGCCTCAGGATCCTCCCCAGAGGCTGCACCCCCCACCGCACATGCTATCTCCTCGGAGCAGGAGGAGACAGGCAGCCATTCAGCTGGTCAAAGAAATATTGGATGTTGATGAAACAGCCGCTCAATGCTTTGCTCTCACAAACAAGAGCAGAAATGCCCCGACTACTACAGAGCTGCAACAGTCTTACACTCGTCCAGTGCGTTCTCATACTGATATTCTGCACAAACTGTGCTGTTTCCATTTGCTGTAATGTGTCTTTACTGTAGGTTATTTTTTATTATATGTACAGCACTTTGGCTTGACCAAAAAACGTTTAAAAATGTGCTGTATAAATAAAACTTGATTTGATTTGAGAAATCAGAAACCCTGCCTACAGCAGTCACACTTTACACTACACATTAGAATTGACAAAAAAAGACGCATACCCGACGTCTTGTGTTTGTTGTGTTTTAATGTTTTGTGGCATTTTTATTGTATGCATGGTTGTATGTAAGTGTATGATTGCATTTGTAAATGTAAGTCTGTTAATACAAGTCTGTTAATACTGTTGAAACATATATGTAATTTCTATTCCTTATTATGAATGTAAATTCTGTTTCTATTCAGTTAACTGGGAACAGCAACGGGAATACACTTGAACTTATAATGAATGGTTTTGTAAACAACAAGGCCATAATTTATTTATTTTGAATAATATTGCACTGCTCCAACCTCAACCCTAGATAACAAGTATCTGTGCTGCAATGTTGCACCAGCTGGCATGAAATAATCTCTTCCTCTGTGTGTTCGTTCGTATGCCAGCTAGTTTAACATCATACACTGACTGCAATGAAAGGACACAACTGTGGTGAAGATAGGGGCAAAAGAAAATGACATATTGATGGAGAAACAAAGAAGAGTTCTGTCTGCTGATTGCTTGATGCATTGGACTCAATTTCATGCACAAATGATAGTTTCTGGTTCTCTTGTTATTTGCCTAAAAAGACATTTGTTGGAAAGCAACAACATTCAGCATACTGGCTTCCCGAGTTGGGCAGGGGTCTGATTAAAATTGACATTAGGTTGATAGAAAGAAAGCGGCTGAAATGTCTGACCTGGGTCCACAACACGTCTAAAATATATTGATGCTTGCATTGTGTGCGCACAATTTGAACTCACAAAACAATCGTGTAAGATAACTGCCAAACGCCTACATTAAAAAAAATGAGTTGGGTGATTTGATATGTTTTAATCACTGACAAATTCTGCTCCATCTTGTTTTTCATACTCATAAATACAGTATATCTAAACAAACTTTATTTGCTCTCTTACAGTACATTTACTTATTTTTCTTCCATGTATCGAGGCAATATGTACTGCTGCAATGACCCAATTTCCTCCAGAGGAAAATGTTGATGTATTGCCCTAATTTCATCAGCTAATCATAGTGTCACACTGTCACAGTGCAACATTCAAGTATTCTGGGTCAATTCTCAAGTGATTTAAAGTTATTCAAGTAAAATGGCTGATTTTGCTCCCTTTTTGAAATTCAAAGTTTTACCAATAATTTTAAAGATAAGATTTAAAAATAATATAGCAATGAATTTAAATCATTCTTCCTAACAAACCATTGACCAATACATCCACATATATTAGGCTAAGGTTTAAGCAACATTCAACCGCACTGACAAACAGGATGATGAGTAGTAACGATATGGTAGTTTCATACCGAACTCATCAGATAGATTTCCAAATGCAACTCTGAGAGATGTCAAGGAATGATGCATCATGGGTTTACATACTGCAGCGGGAGGCATACATAACCTCATTTGAAAGTTGTCACACTGTGTCTTCATGTACAAAAATACACAATATGTGAAGTCCCTAAATCAAATACTTTTGACTTGCTATGGTGGGGTGGGGTTCACTTATATATAGATATATAAGCTATTACCCTCGAGATACCCTATTCCTGCTCCCTGGAGAGAAACGGCTTGATGAGATTTAGTGTTTTGCCTCCCTAACTCCCACCTACCTGCTAGTCTAATAAGAGGTTGATAGAGTTCTATCGATCTGGTCACTGTGTGCATTCAGTCGAGGTCGAAGCCTTTATATGGTGCTTTACTTGCCTAATATCTGTGTCTTCTTGCCAATCTCACATTTTCCCCCTGTTTCCCTCCTTTCTGTGGTTTCTCTCATTTACTGCCTCTCTCTCTTTTCCTTTCTCTCTCCAGATCAAACTCGCAACGCACAGAGAATCCTTCCAACTCCTCATCTGCGGGCCGCTGCTTAGAAACTGAGGAAAGCCTTGACAGTGATGTCCAATCAGGAGTAGCTAATCTAGTAAGGCGGTCATTAATGAAAGGACATTGAGGGTTTAAAGCCTTATTGGTTATTGGATTCCTGTCTTCGGCTTCGACTTACAAACTCTCTCCCGCTGCCTCACAAACACACACATTCATTTGGGTAAACAAATGTTGGACACATTCCCTGTTTTTTATTGGACATAATCCTGCTGACGCTGGCCGATGTCACTGCTTGACTCCATCCCGCTCAGCTCCCCAGGGGGCTGAGCCGACCTGCGGGGGAGTATGGGCAGGAGAGTGGCTGACCCAACCAATCCGGTGCCTGCGCTGGGGGTTCCCCTGGCAGGGGGGAGATGGGGGCCGCTGTGCAGTGTCGGGGTGCAAACATCTCCCGGACTGCGGACTCTTTCCTCCATCAAACGTCACGGCAGCCAACCAAACAACTCACATCGCCCGCAATCCATAGCAATGGACAAAACAACGACGGGGGGAGATTTCAGAAGTGACAGCAACAGTCTGCCAGTGTCAAAGGACACTTCTCAGAACGAGATTAACACCCTGACACAGGACGACATGGGGTCACAGGGGTCGGGCAGCGGAGTTTACTGCCAGATAAAAAATATACGGACAAACCCCAAGGACACTAAAGATAAAAGGACAGCTCGGTATACAAATGGCAGTGTGGTCGCCTCTGACGCAGTGGGAGGGGTCTGCACTGACGCCACAGAATGTAAGGAGCCGGCTCGGGAGAGGAGGAGGGTGCAGTCTCTACGAGGGGAGGGCCAACGCTCGGCTTTGAAGACGGGGAGCGTTGGTACGACCGTGCACGCCACCCCGCCGCGGCCCTGTCGAGTGATGCCGACTTCCCCACCCAACATGTGTGGGGCATGTGGGCGGAGACGATCACAGATTACACCGTGCACAGGAGCATGTCGCAGGAAGGCTGTCAATCAAATATCAGCCAGCCAGACTTTACCTAATCCGCCACGGAAACCGTCCGTTGCTCCCAACCAAGCAAGAAAAGAGCCTGCCCTGGACTCTCTGTCTTACACCAAAAACACAGCAAACACCCCCCGACATACATCACTAAAGACTTCTCAAGCACCACAGCTGTCTCACACTATACCAAAAACACACAGCTCACATTCCAACCACACATCACACACACAGGACAAAAAACAGTCGAAGCAGCAGACAAGGCCACATTCTGCAGACCTTACGCATTACAAGGACTCCGCCACGCAAACAACAGACACACAAGTGAACAACAACAACACAGACAGAACCACAGCTACCGCACATACACAACGACCACACACACCATCTGCTGAGGCAACAGAGCCACAATCATCTGTCAAACACAAGTATGACTCGGCTCAAATCCAGCACACTGATGAACACACGCACCAACACACATCAGTCCGTATCACTGCTACACATCCAGCTCCTTCCCTTTACAGTGACTTAAAATGTACAGACAGTCCACGCAAAAACTCCAAACCCACATGTTCTAAACCAGCCACACCGGTTGCGCAAACCAAAAGCACCCAGGGGACCCCAAAAACTCCCACACAAACAACATCTAAGGAAGAGATGAAACTCAAGGACTACACAAAACAGAAGAGCAAATCATTTGACGACCACACTCTGCCTTGTACGACTCATTTGAAAGCACAATGTAATGGAGCTCCCGGAGGGTTGTTGGATAAAACCACAGGGAAGCCCCCCCGCGGGCTGGAGAGCCAGCTGCATAGTGTGGAAGAGAACCTACAGTCGAATCAGGAGAAGATCAAGGTGCTTCTCAACGTCATACAAGACCTGGAGAAGAGCAAGGCCCTCAGCGAAGGGTGAGAGAAGGGAGTTACAGGGGGGGGAACTGGGAGAGAATAAGAGGTAGAGGGGATAGAAGGCTATAACAAGAAAAGGAGAAGTGGAAGATTTTGACTGAAATGTCACAAAACAAGAGGGTTAGGGACCAAGACAAATAGCGAAAAAGGGAGGAATATTCCTTCCAATATTGTTTCACTAAGAGGGTGAGAGAAAGAAGAGATGAGAAAGAGATGGTGTCAAGGGAGTGTGCAAGACTGAGAAGAGAGTATACTTAAGTTTCTATGGCAATATATACCGACAGGCTTTCAAGTCTGTGTAATAGATTTCAAATGTCAGGCCTGCGGAGAATGGTTGTCGTGTGATTGCGCGCGTGTGCGTGCGTGCGTGTGCGTGCGTGTGCGTGTGTGTGTGTGTGTGTGTGTGTATGTGTGTGTGTGTGTGTGTGTGTTATCCAATTCTAAAAGGATATACGATACCTGTCTGTGTTCAACGCTATTAGATAATTTCTCTGTCCCTTCATCTTAAATACCTTTAGGGTATATAAGCTCCCCAAGGGAAGGGTCCCTGAGAGACATTGTGTTGCCCACCAAAGCAAACTAATCATGTCTTTCTTTCTCTCTCTTCTGCTAATTCTTTTTGTTCTTAAACCCTCCTCTCCTGCTCCACATCCTTTGTTTCTCTCCATGTCATGAATCCCAGTTTGCTTTCCGTATAGTCACTTCCTTTTAATCAAAGCCCTTCCCTTTCTTCGAGACCTGCTTCAAGCTATTCATCCTGTTTCTCTACCCCTGCCCTTGAACCTCTTTTTCCTTCATTATTAATTACCACCTTTTTTTGTCTATCTTTCTCCACATATGCATCAGGCCTGCTACCAAAAACCTATGAATCACTTTATTTCCCTCACACCTTTCTATCGGCCCTGACAGCCTGTCCATCACTCTGCCCTGCTGTCATGTGTCAGCTTTTGTTTCTCTATTCTCTTCTCTTCATTTCACCTTTACTGTCAGTGTAGTTTATTCTATGTGTCTTTCTCCCATCCTAACTTGCAAACCACTTCTTCCTAATCCATCCTGCCTATTGATTATTCTCCTCCTCCCAAACAACCTTAAACCAATTCCTTCAACTTGTGTGTCATTTTAATCTTTACTCATGTTTCCACCCTTCTTCTTTCTGTTCAGGGTTACCAGATGTCTCTTGCTTCAAACTAATCCCTCTCAGATTACCTTTGAGAAATGCAGTTTGAGCCGCACAACAGGGCTTGTAAACTCGGTGTACAGTACATGCTGTCCTGGCCTGTGTGAGCAACTGCATAAGAATATGTATTCATATTCTTCTAAGTGTGTGAGTGTGTGCCTGCTCATGACTGATACTAAGAGTGTGAGAATAGGGGTTCAAAGGGGCAGACAGGAGAGAAAAGGAGAGACAGAAAGAGAACGCAATCGAGAGAAAAAAGAGAGACACAGAAAAGTAAGAGAACCAGCGAGTAAGAGGGTCTGCATGCATCTGATGCACTGCCAGGAATGAAAGCACTCTAAGTGGGCTGCTGTGATAAAAGTGTCGGCTGAGCTAAGAGGCTGTGCTCAGCTCTGTGTTTTTCTTTCTCTCCCGCAGAAAGTACTTGTCTTGTCTTGCTGGCGGTGTCTTTTATAAACACTTGTAGGGGGGGGGGGGGGGGTGATGCCAGTCACAAGGTCTTACCCCATGTAATTAAAGTGACTATTTTGTCAAAAATAAATCAGCCACTCCCTCGTCGACACAGTTCAGTAAAGGGGCAGCCAACATTTCCAATCCAAACGGAAGCCTTTTAATTAAATGGCAGTCGGCAAGCGCTTATCAGATCTTTTTTATCTGACTTTACTTCCCAACAAGCTCTGTAGTCTTGTTCAACCTGGATAACACAGTTTGAATGTGTTTTATTTGAAATAAACAAAAAATAAATTACAATTGGTATTTATAAAAAAAATGGTCACTTCTTCTTTCGTGTAATGTCAGAGGTCCAACTCTGTGTCGTGTAGCCATGCCCGCATCTCTGGTCCTAGGTCGAAGAGGCTGGCTTCCGAGGGTGGTCTATATAAAGGGCAGGTGGTGATTATATGTTCGGCAGTCAGTTCAGGGTCTGACAATTGTCACTGAACACCGTTTATGATCTTGAGATAATCTAATGATTGGCTTGCAACTAACCAACCCACACAGCCATTGAACACAATGCTTGGTGTTTTATTTATCTGCCTGGAATGCCAATCCCACGAGGGTCTTCAGGTGACGTCCTGAATACTGTTCGGGTGCAACAAAACATCACAAGCTATTTTGTGTCTGTTCAGAATCCCCAGAGAACACAACTGATGTGGGAGAGACCAATACCAATGGTAACAACAGCAGTAGAGGGAATGATACTTCTTTCAGTATGAAAATCAAAGCCTGTTGTTGGTTCAAAATTCCAATTTCTTTCATTTTTCTTTCTAAACAACAAAACCTGATCCTTGTTATTATTAATGACTACTAGTGAAATAAAAACGAATTATCAGTAGTAAAAAAAAAAAGGCATTTGTTCCCTGTTTTACACGTGTTGTTTCTGCAGGCGCAGCTCATACAGAACTGGCCAGGACATTAACAACTGCCCCACCTGCCAAAAGACAGCCTGCATCATCTACAGGTAACATAATAATGAGCTAACGGCTTTACACAACCCAAACAACAGCATGCCTTTTGTCATCTTGATTTATTTCAGCTTTTCCATTTGTAATTACTTATTCAGAACATCTTTTATTGTATCTTCTCGTCTTTCGTCTCGGTATCCTACCGCCTCTGCCCTTTTCTCTGATCATTGTACACCTCAAACAATATATCCCTATTATATGAAACAGTGCGTGAACCCATTCAACAATAGTGAAATGAATCCAAGCCCTATTAGACGAGGATGCTCTTAAAGTTATTTAGACACACAATTATGTTGTGTGCAAATAGGCAAATTAATTCAGCACCTAAGTGATGCATCTTTCCTGTTTCCGTGGTCCCTCATGTGTGTGGCCTGAATAAGTAATTGCATTCTCGGATCCTATGCAGTTTACAGAGCTGCATCCTTATCTGATACCGCATACAGTAGTTTAATCCTCCCATCCCCTTTTCATTATGTAAATCACTCCATCTTTTCATCCCATGCTCAAGCTATCTTTCTTTCATCTCTAACTTTCAATCAAACCGGTTTCCTCTGTACATCCTTCCATCTGTCACATGCCAACGCTCTAATCACCTGCATCCCACTCCCACACTCTTTGTGTGCACTGCATACACAAGCTGGATATGTTTGTTTAAACATACAGTAGCATAAACAAATGGTCTGTCGCAATCGTCTGATCGTTATTGCTTAGCATATTCATAGGATAACACAATAAAGGAAATTCAGAGCCAATAAGGAAATGAGCCATAAAAACAAGTCAATGAAAGCCAAGGTTATAACTGAGCCGACAAATAGAGAGTATGTGTCTGCCAGATAAATAAAGAGTCCTCAGCAAAGGTTTAAATGTTGAAACAGAGATGGATATCTAGAATGTACTGCTATCGGACAGGTTGTTTTGTCTGAGCTAATATGAAACTTTGCCGGTTTCTTATAAGGAAAAATGGTGACAGAGGAGGCAGAAAGTCTCAGCTGCAGCAGTTTGACAGCTCTGCCGGGGAACGTTATGCTGGAGCTGGTGCTTCCATCCAGCTTTTTTAATTAAATTGTCCACATCAAAATGTGTGGATGGAAACATGGTGTTAAAAGAGTAGCCAGGGTCCGTTTAGGAATACATCAGTGTGTACTCTTGGCTTGGTGAGTGTGTAGAGACACAGCGACAGTCATGGTGAACCGCTCAGGCAGGTTTTGACGAACAACATCCAAGCAGAAAAGAATAATCAGTGAAGCTGTCTTTTCTTTGTTACTTTTGAAAAGTAAAATGAAGTCTCCCTCTAGATTATTAACTTGTCTTGAACTGTTTTTGTTGTTTTGAAACACAAACCTTGTTTCTGCGCCTTTTTAGATGTATTGACACTACTGTAAAATGACCAACTCGGATATAATTCTAGTTCAAAACCCAACACAAAAGCAACTATGTATGGCATAAAATAAACAGAAATCGACAATTTAATGATTAATTGCAATTAAGGGTACGACAATTGTTGGCAACTAGAATTCAGGATTGTGATGTCCTAGCCCAGGGGTCGGCAACCCGCGGCTCTTTAAGCCCTCTACTCTGGCTCCCTTGAGCTTAGACAAAAATAAGAAGGAAATAAAATACAAATATTTGTAGGACTGTTTATATTTTGTTGCACGGTTGAACATTTTTCATATCTTGGATTTTGAGGTGATACTGTGACACATACATTATTTTTAAAAACGGTTTTAATTAGGTCAACTAAAATATGAGTCATATCCTGCTACGGTCCCGCACCAGCGCCTTTTCTTGCAGGCGAATAACCAGACCCCCGGCTCGATGAGCGAACTATGGATAAATCAAAGAAAAGAAAAGTATCGGAGGAACAGAGGATTACATTCTGCATGGTTAGAGTTATATGCTTTCACAGCAAACGATGCTGGCTTACCGGTATGTTTGATATGTGGAGAGAAGTTGTCAAAAGTGCTGCAGCCTTTACGTATTGGAGGGAAAACACGGAAGAGGAAGACAGCTGACGATCTTCAGTCATAATCCAATCAGTTAACTCTTTTTAGGGTGCAGCTATATATTTTATTTATTTCAAAGTGGGCCCATTTGAATTATATTAATTTTCTTCAAATTGGCAGAGGACTCCCCAAGTGCTGTGTTGATTTATTTTAAAGTAGGCCTGTGTATTTTTTTGTATTCTCCTTATAAGTTAGAGGTTTATTATTAGAGGTTAACAGTTTTCTATAATGTAATAAATAATAAATAGTTTTTGTCTATAACAATAAATACAACTGTATAAGCTATCAAGCTATCAAATATGTTTTGCGGCTCCAGACGTAAATAAATGGTGGAAAAGGGGGCAAAATGTCTCTTTTGGTCAAAAAGGTTGCAGACCCCTGTCCTAGCCTAATAGAGAAAATGATACAGAGAAGAAATGGAAAAGTCTACTTGCTGTTACTGGAATAATCTGGCATCAAAACCTCATTTTAGTCTTAAGCTGTTTTGTGTGCATGTATACGACCTAAACTATGCTTTAAAACTGATTTTGCTTGTTTACAAATATAAATCTTCATGCAGGCCACAAGGGATAACGAAACATTTTCCGGGCCTTTATCTCTCCAGTTCTCCCTCACTCACAAAGAAATGAGCCTCCCAGAAGCCTCATACTGTATCTGCATCCCTCCTGTATTCTCACTTTATTTCATCTCTCCATCTCATCACTCCTCCAACTCCCTCATCACCCTATTCTCTTCTCCCCTTGATCTTAATTAACACAGCCGGATCCTTGTTAGTTGTAATGAACTCCAAGGGGAAATAATAGATTCATAGAGATGAGCACATATGTACATTTAACAGACACAACCCCCCCCCCCCCAACCACACACTTTACACAGTGCATTTTCTCATATAGAAAAACAAAATGTAGAGGTGTATGACATTTGTTCAGATAAATTCTGTTTACAGGCCTTAAAGGACTATTTTGTTCTACAGGGATGTAATGTTATTATTTTACCTTTAAAATAAACTACCCTGTAATCCTGTAATAACAGTAAATAAGACTTTTAAATACTTTCAAGGCCCTGAATTGAGATATCTTTAGACCACTTGTTTTCCAAGGGCCTGGAGCTATCCTGATCTCAACAGCTAGTTGCTTTTCTCACTTCATTATCATCTCTCTTTTCTCTCTTCTCAGTTTCACAGATTTTGCCTTCCCACTTTTGCACAGTTGCAAATATAATCATGTATACACATATGCTAATGAATCCAACAAAAAAAGGAATCAGCTATTATTGGATACGTCTATGCATGTATTTCATATGCTTACTTGCATGCTCACACTCATACATACCGACAAACAAAGAAACGGATATACTTCACGCTTTTTGAAAATGTTAAAGACGTGGACAGATATGCAGTATCTGCTTCATAATCATTTTTCTTCTCACATATCAGCATAACTTCCTTTACACACATTATATATGCAGAAACTATTTCCAGTTGCCCATTGGGACAAAGACACACACAAGTCAGAAGCTCAATGTGTTTGATGAGAGGCCTTATCAAGCCCTCAGAGGGGATTCTGGGTAAAGAGCATGGGAGATAGGAAGGAGACACACATAAGCGGAGGATAAATTACGCGTGGGACTGAACCATCCATCCTAATGAATTGTGGGGAAAAAAGTGGTTTTGATGTGGGCTGGCTGCCTGAAGATGTTTTGCCATTGTCAGTGCTAATTAATCTGTATCACGAGAGACGAGAGGAACTTTTGACAGGCCTCTTTATTTCTCCCAACGCTTAACACTTCAAACACACACATATATGAACACACTGACAAAATACTTCTGAGACTTGCTTCCACTCATACAGCAGTAAGAGCACACACTGTACATGCACAACCTAAATATAACCCCGTTCACGACATGACTTACTTTCACTTTAAACAAAAAGTGAAGGTTTAAACATTTAACAGGTTCTTAGAAGCAACAGTAACCCAGTCACGCACACAGTTGCAAAGAAGCTGAAGAAGACAGCTTGCAGACCGAATTAAGAGCAAGGGGCTTTTCCCACTGTGCCGTAATCTGTCGAACAATAGTGGAAGGGAGGTAGATATGGGTAGAGGGAGGTAGTTAGAGAGAATTGAAAGAGGGGGAGGTTGAGAGCGCCGACAGAGGAAGAAAAGTCCTCCTCTCTAAAACAAGAATGACTATAAATTGAGTGAATGTGGGAAAGGTGCACCACTTATGTTTCCTTATATATATGTTGTAAGTATAGTACATCTCCTTTATTATTTATTCATGGCAGCCATATTCCTTCCTCTGTGAACACCAGAGCTTTTACTTTCCCCTTATGACTCGTTCCCTCTGTGCCTCCATTTATTTTCTTCAGCACCTCTCTGCCCTCTTTTATTAAGCTTGCTATTTCTTTTATTTACCCACCGCTGCGTCCCCCAGCGGAGGAATCAGCTTCTTTCCTCTTTCATTCCATAAATCCATGGACATTCCCTTTCCGCCCCACACTCAGCCAGGGGGCTTGTTGTGGAAGAAGCTCACGTTGGATGTCAGGGGAGCACATATGTGTTTGTGTATGTGTGTGTGATGGTAGGAGGGGATGGGGAGTTGTCTCTGCTCTCCTTGCCTCATCATGTGGCTCATTACCTCCAGATGCCGGGCCCTATGCGGCCCCTCCCCTATAATCCAACTCGACACGCACTCACATAATCCTTCACACACAAACAAAGTTACTGAAAGGAGAAAGAAACTCCAAGACTACACTATGACCCGCAGCGGTGGCCACTTCAGAGAGATGAGAGTTGGGCAGTGGAAATATAGAAGCATAGGAGAGCCAAGAGGGTCTGCTTTGAACACATCAGAAGAGCAACAAAAAGAAACCGTTCTCCCCTATGCTCCTCTCTTTAGCTCTGCCATTTGTGCAAAGACCCCTTTCCCTCCTCTCTCTCTTTTTCATTCTCTTCCCAATCCACTCGTCTCACCAGCCTGTCATCTCTCGGTGCATGAAGCGCGAAAGAATACAATGGCTGGAAATACGTGCAGAGTGAGACCTCTGTGAAAATGTGAGTGTGTGTGTGCGTTTGCTGAAGGTGCATGTATCAGAGTTAAGAACACAACATGGTTTTACACCTCGATATAAAAATGTATTATGCGTGAGTACGGCCCCTCTTTTTAGGTGTTGTCAGCAATTTACGATACACTTTACATTTGAATGTCACTAAAACTCCTTCGCTCGCCTCTTCTCAATCCCTCTCTCTAATCTCTCTTTCTGCAGAGTAGACCTATACCTGTAGTCAAACCGCTCTGCTCATACGCTCCTCGGTACCCCCCATATCTAAATCTCCTTTTGTGAATAAATTGGCTATTTTTATGAATGTGACTTTAACTGACCCTAGTTCAAACGCTAACTGTGCTCCCGCTGTCTCCTCCTCCTTCTCCGGCTCTCTCTGTCTCTCCTCTCCAGCGTGGAGCATGATTTCCGACAGCAGGAGGGACGCTTCCAGGGGGTGATGGAGGCCCTGGATGGGGAGTATGATGTGCCTGCATTGACTCTGACCAAGCCCACCCTAGCCCCTTCTTCCGCAAGTCGTCCCAGCACCAAGGCGCGTGTCAAGAAGCTCCGTAAGAAGTGTTTTTGGTGGCTGTAAAATATGGAAAAAAGCACCTTTCCAGGCTGTAGCAGGAGACTACAGGGCTCAAATGTTTGGAACATAGCGTTCCCCTCCTGGTCTCCGGGGTGGGACATGTGTTTCAGTGTCATTTAAATCAGTGGTGGCTTCTTCTTTTTTAAGCAGCATCCCTGTAAATGGCACTTTTTCCCACGGTGATCCATCTTCAGCTCTACAAAATATACACTACAGGACGAGGTAGAGAAAGAGAAAATGGGGATCTGCTGAACTTTGTTCTCTGATATACCCAAGAGGGTTATTGAGGACGACCATGACCCTCCCTCTGCGGGACTCAAGCAGCTGAGATTAACTTTTGACTCAAAGTGAGGATACTGTTCTACCATTATAATTAAAAAAAGAGATGAAGCATCAAATCTTTGGATGACAGACAGGAGTATTATTTTTCACTTGGCTGAGTGGTTGGTGAGGCATATGGACAGATGTATGAACGGATTTATCCCAAGATGGATTCACGCTACAGCTGGGAAATAATCCCCACACCAATCTTTTCTGAATCCCAGCTATAAGCACTGGTATGAGAATGATTTTGATGATCCAAGCAATCTAGCAACACATCGGAATACTGTGTCTTTGGACGGAGTGAGAGCCAACATGAATGTAGCAACGACTGAATAGCTAAAGAGGACATATGTGGGACAGAATGATGCTCTCTGGAAACAAACGGCTCGCTGGATGGATATCAGGGTTTGGAGAGCACAGTGGACTGTGTTAAGAATACATTAAGAGAAGAAGTGATAGGCAGCACGCCGATAGACCTTTTCAAATTATAAAAAATTCTGTCAGCGTTGTTTGACAGAGTGATTGACTCTCACCTTTGACCATCCAAAGTGGAAGTGTTTTGATGTAAGCTCAGTCTTGTTTTAAGGATTTCACACAAACACACACACACCCTAGCACACACATTCACACATTTTGAACCAATGCAAACTAGGGGGTAGAACAGTTAGTTATTGGCCTGTACTCATGTGTCAAATGTGTATCAATACTTGCAAAGCCTAAGCTAATACAGCACCTATACATTCTGTATGATCACTGTGAGACTAGCTGTGTATTTCTGAAGCTTTGCTTAAGTTCACGTTGCAAAAACCATGCAGCGGAATGCTTTGTTGTTGTGCAACATACATGTATGGAGAGCCCGACATAATCTGTTTCATGTGATTTAGCACCCATCAACTGTGACTGCAGTTTCACAGTGAGTACATGCACTAAGTTACCCAGTGAATTGAACAGAATAAAACGCTTTTTTAAAAGCTATTCCTCAATAACAAACATGACCTTGTTCACATAAGATAAACATCTGGTTCATTAAGCTATAATAAAGCAACCAAATGTCAAAATCATTCACACACATCTTAACAAAATAGACAGAAAATCTGTATTTGTATCAGGTGAAGCTACTTTATCCTATTTTAAAGTTAAGTTGTACCAATACATGTGTTAATGTGTATCATAACAAAATGTGTGGGTTAATATACAGTATTTTTTCACAAATGATATATTGGCAGAATACGTCCATCCCTGTTGGAAACACACCCACATCATTATTTTCCCCACAAACACACACCATTTGCACACTGCTTAGCTCACAGCAGTTTAGAGGTTAACCACTACATCTTAAAAGGACCTACTCCAGCTGCTTCAGGCTGACAGGTTGCCACCAATTAGACCACTGGAAGACACCACACTCACTAATCAACCCAACAGTGTGTGAGCTCCCACAATCCCCCTCTCTTCCTGATCTTCCTCTTGTATGTACAATAAAGTGTGTATTTTAAACAAAATGTCATTGTGTTGAAATACTTTGTGTTTCAAAATGAAGTCATATAGCAGACAAGAGTGGATGGGGGTTGGTCTTTGTATGAATACATTTGAAAGAGGTGAGAAAAGAGAGGAGGTTCTGCAGTCCTTTATGTACTTACGATTAGGGCGTGCTCTCTTCCCATCGTGATGACCGTCCGGTTGATGATCCTCAGCAGAGACACCACAATGTCCTGCACATGTTGAAAGGTTTCACCCTGGGAAAAAAAAGCAGAGTTAAATCACGGGAATACAGGAGAAAGATGGAGAGAGAAGTATAGACAAGGAACCATAATATTGTTAATACACACAAAAACAAGAACAGCTGCAGAACAGAATCCGGTTCTGTTGAATCAGCTTCCTCTAACATCAGATCCATCTCAGAAACGTTGGGTTTGTTTTTGTTGCCGTTTTTTCCCTCTCATGAACTCTCCTCACAGCAAAAATAACCAAGTTTGCACACACAATAAAAAGATTCACTCGGGCTCTGAATGGATGATTGGCAGATCAAATGAAACAACAAAGAGAATCAAGTTAAAAGTCGGTTCACTTATTAGGAAGAGGCCTCACCAGGACATTCAGTTAATCATCCTCAGTGTGGACATGTGAACCTCAAAGGCACGTGGATGTGGATCTTTTGTGCAAACCTGCTTTCCTATTTCTATCTTTTCCTTTCCTTTGAAGCCACTTTTCTGTCAGCTTTCTTCTCTTCCATCTGCCCAGAGGCAAACAAGGAGGAGAAGATGTATCTAACAGTCTGTGCTTAAACCTTTCCTAAGGCAAATTACTTTTTCCTAGTTCAAATATAACAATTATTTGTCATGGCAAGTGTTGTTAAACTGGCACATATGGGTGGTCTTACTGTCTGGAGCTGGAAAGGAATGTTTTTTTCTAGCAATTTAGTTGTTTTATGAAGCAAAAGAAAATATTGTGGATAATATTTGCAACTCTTTCAGGGGTCAGTCATATTAAAAGCAGGCTTTGACAACCAACACTAAAGCATAAAAAGGAGTGTTATATGAAATAACTCACAAATTGTGATATCTTATGTCAAATACCTCAAAAACATATTGATAATTGATACCCATTTAATATTATAATATGGGATTAATTTAGATCAGGGGTAGCCAACACGTTGCCCCTGTGGGCACATAGTCGCCAGATGCAACGTGAGTCGT
>CALSBZ010002136.1:287204-299206 GCA_943591055.1 Gobionotothen gibberifrons
GTGTGTGTGTGTGTGTGTGTGTGTGTGTGTGTGTGTGTGTGTGTGTGCATTTGTTTAGAGTATGCTAACAGTGTTATAATAATCTCACCAGAATTCGTTTTTTGTTCATGTCCTTGTGTGAGCTGATCAGAAAATAATAATAGCAGAGAGCAAAGGTCAGAATATAAATTAAAGTAGGGAAAAAAGACTCAAGTTCAAAGTTTAAAACGGCAATCTCTCTTCTACTGACTTTGCTTGTGTGTCTGTGTGTGTTGCTGTGTGTGCTGGCCTGATGGCAGATGATATTTTAAGGGCCGGATGAAGTCAAGATTAAACCACACTAAATGTACTGACTCAGCCACAGGGCACTGAAAGATGAACAACTGTGCAAGTGTGTCCTCTTGCATACCATTTCCATCTGAGACTACCTTAAACTTTCCCTCTCACGCTCTCACTGTCACACTCGCACACACAAACACACACACACTAAGGTTGTGGTGCAGCTGTTGATCCCAAATAAGCCTAATTCTTTCTGGCTCACTGTAGGTATTTTGGTTTGTCAGAGCTGGAAGACGGGAGATGAGGCATAATGCTCGTTCCCTCTCCTGCAAAACTATCCTATCTGTACTGGTTTACCTCTCGCTGGCAAAATAATGTGAAAATAACCCATTGTTTTGGAGATAGGTAAAAGAAAAAAACGAGGAAGCCTGGATGAGCCATTTCTTACTGTCTCTCTCTGTTTGCATCCTCCCTCTATCACTCACACGAACAACACTGACTCATACATTCAACACAAACTCTCCTAGAGCATCTGTCTTTTGTTTTGTCTTCCCTTACATCTAAGCTTTTTTGTATGCTTCTCTCCCCAGTTTGGAGACATCTGTTGTGCAACAACTTAATCAGGTACCAACCTGAGCGAGAGAGAGAGAGACCGATGGGTGGAAAGCAAAAGGAGAGGGGATGAAAATAAGTGATAGAGGGCCAGAAGGTGAGACACTGAGACAGTCTCACATCACCCATGTCCTCCTCTATCTCTGTTGTTTTCTTCCATCTGTTTTCTTGCACCCCATTCCAATTTCAGACTGTCATTTATCTAGTTCAGTGCATAGTTGTCTTGTAGAACCCCTCCACCTTATTAGTGTAGACATAAACCCTCTCACCTCTGTATGTTTAGCTTGTAATTCTCTCTCTCTCTCTCTCTCTCTCTCTCTCTCTCTCTCTCTCTCTCTCTCTCACCATTCCATTCAATGTTTTTCATTCTCCCTGATTGGCCATTGGCATTATTCATCTATCTGGCTTTTTCTCCTCTTCTTAATTATTTCCCTTCTTCCTTTCTTTATGCTGCAAAGGAAGCAATGCAGAGGTTTTGGGCCAGGGTTCTCATTCAACTCTACCATGCAGTCTAGCAACACACACTCTAGATGGTGTGAATGTGTGCTAAATTAAATCCAAAAATAAATATCAGAACTAGTGCTCACTCTGAGTGTGTGTTTTGCTAAGAGTCTTGACACTTATATGTAGTCTATCAGCAGACATTTCCCCGAATGCCATATAAAGCATGTATTAGACGTTGCTTCACTGGCATTGTTGTTTTTACATTAATATGTTTGTACCTGTCATGTCCCTTTGAATCTCAGTTACAGCCTGTTTTCTTTTGTTGTACCGCAAGCTAATGTCATCATATTGCACTCCATTCATTCATTACTTCTCCCTCTCCTCTCCTGTTTCGGCTCATGCTTAAATTACTGATATCCAGACAAATAGAGCTGAAAGAAGAGCCACACCTTCACTTAAAAAACCCAGCAGGTTGCCAATACCTTGCAAAAGCAATTTAAAAGACCTCAGATGGATTCCATTGATGTATTTGTTCTGTGTGAGTATTAAAGGAGTTTCAACAGACCAACATGCGGCACAATCAATTAGATTTTAATTGGTCAAGGCCTGCCCTATTGCACAACTGGAAGACTGGAAACAAAACAGCTTAAGGCTATTTACTTTATTCTTTAGGAGACAAATTGCACTGGGCAGGCACAGAGCTCAGGGGCATTACACATTCATCCAGTGATCCTTAAAAGATAAAGAACAGGTTTTTTTTTACTTTAACACTTTACTAATACAAATCCTGTGTAAGAATGTTTAATGTTATATGAGAGCAAATAATGCTTAAAGTTCAGTTATAGGTTGTTTGCTTATTGGTCTGCCTCAGCGGTAATAATCTAGAATGTATTATTGTGGTCATTGGCACATTTATAGTTTAAACCAGTCGAAACCGATGTTGTTGCGGCCCACTTATGGCACTTTAGTTTAGGGCTGAACGATTAATCGATTTTAAATCGAAATCGCGATTTTAAATGATGCGATTATCAAATCACAAAGCCTGCGATTTTTTTTACTTCTTTTTTTCTTCTTCTTGTGTGTCAGTCATCCACATTAATATAAGCTGTGATTGAGTTTATAATATCTAGCTAAACTATATTCAAATGTCAACAAAGAAATTGGATCCCAATGTTCTCAGAGTATATTGGATGTGTTCAACGCTGTCTAATTTGAAACAATCACCCAGAATGCAGTGTAAACATTTCCATGATGTGTTCTTTACTATTAAATAGCTCTACGTCTTACCACACTGTCCCGGCTGAGGACCTCCAGAATGTTGTTGAGCAGCTCCAGACTATTTCTCCTCTCATCGTGAGGCCCGTCAGCCATGCTGGCAAGTGCCCCACCCAACTCCCGCAGCATCATGGGTAACAGCACATCACGGCACTCTGCGAAGAAACAACGCCAGCGATGGTTCAAAATGACAGGTTTAATAAACAAGTCTGTAAGAAAAATGAAGTGCTAGACAGCCTATTTGCAAGAGTGATGTTTTATTTACATCTTTTAGGCAGGGCCATAAAAGATGCGAGTGTCTTAAGATGTTTAATCACACACATCAACAGTCAGAGCCTTAAGATTTACATTTATGCAGTTCCTCTCTGAAAAGCCCTTTAATACCTAAACCCTAGACCCTCACATCAATTGGTGCGGCTCCTCTGGAGACAGCCTTGCCCGCACACTTTGAGTAATGATGCAACTGCAGCATGAAGAAGACATGCAACCGTAACCCCAGACTTCACAATGAGGTGGTATCAATCAAGTGTCTATTTACAGTTCCATGCATGTCTGCTGCTCTGTCAGCCGAACAGACAACTCATCAATCGCCGTGGCCAAATGTTTCTCTGTGCCATCTATCTGATTGATCATAATCTCTCTTTAGCCTCTGTGTTAACTGTATCTCACAAGCGGAGCATCGTCAACAAATGATATCATTACATTACGTCAAAGTCGAGAATACTTAAGTGGGAACACACTTTCATTCATGTTAAGATATCCATATCAAAAGCTAATATACATGGAGCATCTATTATACTACTTTCACATGGTGCTTCACCGCTCCATAAATTCTTTATGGATGCTGCATGGTCAGAGCCTTCTAGTTATAGGAAGGAAAAGGGACACTGGTAGCAAAAGCACTGTAGTGGAAAGAGAAGTTAAAGCAGACCTGAGTAAGTCAAATGATGTGTATGAGACACATTTTAATGGCTTTATTAATAATAACAAATGTTCTGATCAATGCAGCCCACAAAATATGACTGGTTGGATTTATTGTACAGTGTGTTGGTTGGTGTCCACAAACACTGAATGTGAGTGTTTCATGATATGTTCCCTTTTTTGAAGGGTCATACATCTTTCAAAGTTATTGCAAATTCAATAATAAGGTAAAGGCTGGTAGCTTGCACTCAAATAATAGGATTAAATAATGTGCACGTAGTGTTGCTCATTTGTGTTTTATGGCATACCTGGGATGGGATATCCAAATTCAAGCAAATGTAACTTATCTCAAGGTCAGATATCAATAATCAATTGCCAATACGACGCAGTTACAAATATACAAAGTAAGTAAGGAAACGGTGATTGCTAAAAACTGATCTTTATATTTTTCATTTGTCTACCTTGACCTCTCCCTTTCTTGTCTCATTCTGTCCCCTAGCCTCCTCCACCCATTCCTCTCTTGTAGCCGCAGGTAGACAGAGCCCATTAAAAGCTCATTTGGGCTTATGCTCGTTAGTTCCATTATTTACTGAGCCAAGCTTATAGGCCTGCTGAGTGGACCTTCATTCATCCATCCACACACACACACACACACACACACACACACACACACACACACACACACACACACACACACACACACACACACACACACACAGACAGAGACAGAGAGAGAGGAAAGGGGGGTTAAGAGAGACAGTGAAGGGGAGATGCATGAGTCGCTAAAAGCCCTCATGACTCAGAAAAATGGAGGCAGAGGAGGGGGCTGGACAGGTAGAGTAAATCCTACATTCACGATAAGTGTGGAAGACAAAAATAAGTAGTATCTCAGTGCCATGCAATTTAAAAGAATTACCATTATGTATAATGTAAAAGACAGAGGGCTCCTGTTCTGTGGCTGTCGAGATGGTGCTTCAGAGGCTGCCAGTTTTGTATTTGAGAAGAGAGCCTGTTAAATCTGTTTAATCCATCACAACAGAAACTCATCATCTTTTGTCCTTTCCGATAGAGAAAACAATAGGTTATGTTTTATAGCAGTAGTGTTGTGTGTGCGGGAATTAATCCATCTGCCTTCTGGGTGCTGGATGAACCACTAAACCTGAGTACAAATTCATTCCCTGCTGAAATGACCCCAAAGCCACATGTTTCTTTATTTCTATTGATCTAAGAAACTAAGCCAGCTGGTGTGTATAGGTGCAACACATGTTCAGGGGAGCGAACATGAGTATATAGCAGGGGGTGGCTGGTTTGAAATGGTATCCTGTTGTACGAAACATCGCATGCTTTTTGTTTTACTGTGTCAGGAGCCAGGCTTGATGAACATATAACAATGATAGCAGGCTTCAAGGTCTACTATGTTTACACTGACCCTATATAAATGTCAAGGAAGATGGAAGAACTCATTTACTCGAGCCTCAGGCATGACATTACTGCAAATGGAGTGTAACATTTAATATAATGTACATTGTACACACATACTGTACAGGCTAGATGGGCATCTAGCTAGCTAGTTTTACACTTAACGACGAGAGAGAACGTGCGTTTATATTTCTTTAGGGTTATAATCTTTTGTTTTGAGTTAGGAATAATCAGTCTCACTTTGTATCTTCATCCTCTTGAGAAACACACAGAGTGAAGCCTGGGTAGAACAAAATGAGGTAGAGAAAGAAAAAGAGATAGTAAATAAGGGATAAATAAAACTAGACTATTGAGACTTAATCTTATGTCCGGTTTCATTGTGATTATTTTCTGAATGAAGAAAATGTTCGGTAATATTCAGGCAGCAGGCATACTCATGCAATGTGCTTGAACCTTCTGCATTTTCATTGTCTACCAACAGTGACACAATCAGCTTGACTCATTAACTTTCTACAGAGCGTGCTGACACTGGAACATTATATATTTTCACCAATTTCAATAGTGATGGAAAAACAACTAGAGTCTCACGCTTTTTCGAATACACTCTGTTTAACCTGTGCTCCCCTGGGAAGTTTCTTATGCAGAGTAAAACACCTCAGTTCAGTCAGCAGCAGCTTCCCCTCTTAAACCTCTGAAAAAGTATTTTAAAAAAAAACATTATAACTCGCTCATCTCCAACATCCTACTTTGATGGATCTGATGAGGTGTGAATGGTCTGTTTTGATTTTTACCTACATTCCCTTTCCCCATCATGTCTCTGGAGCTCCTGAATATGAACTGAGTGCGATGATATAAGAACAGACTGCCTTTGTAATACATCTCTGCGGCTGATACTCTACAGTCAGCGATGTGGAGCCGTGCCTTTCACTTTGCAGGTATTTCTCTGCACTTCGCCTGGCTTGCAATAACATCAGGAATGTTAATATCTGCTGCTTCAGCCTGAACCGAAGCTCTCTCAGGGACTTCTTTGAACTGCAAGGAGGTCCTCTGGGCTTTCAGTCTTGGAGCAGCTACGTTGGTGTGCGCAGGTCCCAGGGTCGAGGTCATTCTTTAAGAGGGCATTTGAAATGAGGTCCATTTCCAGGAACACTTTCTCTGCAGCACTGATTGCACACTCCAAGTTCTGTGGAGAACTGTGAGTGATTGAACCAACAAAAGGGATATGCAAAACGATGTTCTCTTCTTTAAATTAAATAAAATGATGCATCCCCACAGCGGATAATAAAATTGGTCGAAACAAACATGGAGGCTTCCTGTTTGTTTGACTCTTTAAGCCACCGGAGGTCATTTCAGTGATTTTCTTAACAGAGTCAAAACAAACTTGAGAAGTATTATCATTTTTGACTGAGTAGTTAATCAGGGAATACAATTGCCCTTATTTGAGCTGGAGGACCTTTCATTGTCGCAGTCATTTGTTGAAATAACAAAATGACTGCCTTGGCAGATCTGTTGGGTATTTAAATGCAAAAATCTTGCAAATGTTGTTTCCTCTTACAATCTGCAGCATCTGCCAGCATATCCTCCTTTCCCTCCTCCTGGTGGATTCTTCCCTCTTGTGTGTATCTCTTTCATCATCTGCTGTGTATATTCCCTGAGTTTCCTGATTCTCTATGCATATTATAATCTCCATCTTCTCAGCTCCAGCTTTTGTTTGTAATTGTTCATCTTGTTTTTGTCTCTCAGCAGATCGCACCATGGGTCTTTTCACAGCTTTCCTCTTGATTACCATTCCCTGTTTTTCAGTTCTGTCAATCAAAACTCAGCAACTTAGCATTTCAGGTAGGGTTGTCACAATATTAGTTTACAACAGGATAATAACTGGTAAAATAAATTACAATACTAAAAATAAATCTAACATCTGTAGACAATGTAAAAAGAAGAATGATGCTATGAGTGAAATTCATCTTAAAGTTTGTTTACTGTATGTTTTGTCGGCAATTAAAAACACTCATTCACTCACACATGGGGGGGGGGCACTGGGGAAGTGAAAATGTTAAGATATTATTATAATATTTGTTCATATACTATCAAGCATGTATTACTGACATTAAATAATATTAAGATATTTAAATATCACGGTAAATCGCAACAGCCCTAATTTTCTGTGAAAGGCTTTCACCATAAACCTCAAAACAAATCGGCATCCTTCACTAGGATTGGCAGAGTCTAACCCCGGTCATGGACCTAATCCTATAACCGTAAACCATTTTTGCCAAGGTCTGTTTGGTGGAGCTTGCTAGTGGCAGCTTTGTAACAAAGCAGCCTAAAAAGAGACTCTGCCTGAGCAGCTCAAATAAGGATGAGAGGAGGGGTAGTGGCTGGGGAGAAGAAGAATGTTAGGAACCTTGCAAAAGGCATCAGAGAAAGGCATTTGACGGATACAGTTCAGTTGTTACCTTTTAGTCACATTTGAAGAGGTTTGATATGCAACATGTAAAAAATAATAACATTTTCAAGCTATTTTTTCATGGCAAAGGTGTATTTATCACTTTCCCATTCACACCTGTGTTTCTATGTTCCACTTGCCTGTGTGATTTAGTTGCGTTATGCATTTTATCCTGCGGTGTAACAGTGCAGCAAATCAATTACACCATGTTAGGGAAGAAAGCTTTGCCCAACAGGCGCTGATGGGCAAATGGAAATCAATATCTTGGGGCTAACATTGGGATGCTTTTCAACTTGTCCTCGTCTACACAGGTACTGACGCACAACACACAACATATTCAGAGCGCGTACCAACTACCAACAGAGCTTCAAGTACTCATCTATATTCAATTGAAATGTATTTTTATTCTAGCCGTAATCTCAGCCTTTGACTAATAAAAGCAATGTGTCTCTGTGTGTCCAAGTGTGAATTGTCCTTGTTGTGTCTGATTTGGAGCTTCACTGATATTTGATGTGTGAGTTGGAATGTCTCTGTGCCTGTGTGAGCGTGTGGTTATGTGTTTGGGTTACCAAGTTTACGAGAGCAGACAACCATCCGTGCTGGCAGGCCACAACACAGAGAACAGCTTTGATGGCTCAGCAGCCAGCTCATCTCTTCTCTTCTCTGCTCTATTTTTTCATTTGACAGGCAAACACAATAAACTATAGCACATGATAATGAGATGCAATCTCAGTTTCTAAGAGGCATGTAAATCATTGTTCTTTTCCTTGTATCTCCATCCCTCTCTCTTCCCTTCCTTTAGTTGTCATCCCTTGCTTTCGGCAAGGCGGAGTGATAGAAAAAATGATAATGAGGGGGGTTTGGAGGCACAACGACAAGTACATCTTTTTGAGTTGAGAGGGGGCTGGGACCAAGCCAACTGTCTTCCTGCTCGGTTATGACTAAATGTCTCTCTCAGCATGTTTCTCATCTCTCCGTGTCACAGTGGGTGTCTCCTCTCATCCACTCTCCCTCCATTCTTCATTTGTCTCCCTCCCTCCTTCCTAACTTTTTTTCCTTGATCCATTTTTACACCCTTCTGAAATAGAAAGCACTTATTTCTCTGTTAGCATTAAGGTTTGTGCTTGTCTGTTTACATTTCTTTCTTTTTTGTATAGCTTGTTTGATATGCCGTTGTGCAAAATAGACGTATTTAAATGTTTTAGCGGGATGACTCTTTTCATAGAAATGCATACAATTATCTTGACTGCGTGAATGAACGCTCTCCCTGCTATGATGCTGATGAGACCTGGCACAATACACTGTCAGCAGAACCAAAGAAAACACAATCACAGTAAAGGGCGGCGTCTCGAGCACGATTATTTTTCTTCAGTATGATATTGCTGATACTGATCAGATAATCACCCGAGTGATTCTTCTAGATACAGCTTTCAATTAATTTCCCCTGTGCGTATCAAATGATCTTTTTTCTTTCTTTCCACCTGTCTTAGTCACTGTCTATGACTCACCCGCTAATTGCCACATCTCATCTCTGCTTTCCTCCCCTGCTCCCTCTCCCATATGAATATTTAATTGATTGACCAATTAGTCTCTTTCAAACATCGGTTCCTACGGCGTTTCAGAGGGAATCCTAACGATCCAGGGGCGGATCAATGGTAGATGAATGCCTTATGGTCAACAATGTCCCTGCTTTGACTGGTGGACAGGCTAATTCTCAGAGGGACATATCATGGTGTTGCAGCCTACTGTTGAGCCTATATCTGATGACGTTTTTTTAATTCTGCATCGTAGTTTTTCAGCATTGTGAACCTGAACAGTACTACTAACTCTAAGTATTATGGGTACTTTTTTATTGTGTTTTTATTGTGTGCTTAAATTATGCTCTGGTGCTTTTACGACTTTTTAACATGTGGGTCATTGATCATTGTACACCTCCTATATGGATGTTTTATTGTTTTGTCAAGCACTTTGTGACTGTCTGTGAAAAGCGCTTTATAAATAAACTTTACTTACTTACTTACTGCATTCAAAACCAACTATCAAGTTGAAAAAGAAAGTAATACGTATGCAAGTAGTGCTGTTTCATTTCATGTGGATCATGTGTTCTAAGTGAATACTAATATCTGAATTATAACTTCTGAGTTAACAGTAACGCAACGGGAACGTAGAGGCTGCATACTGTGTTACGTTACTTTGACAGCACACCCCACCGTGTTACCGTGACAACACAACCCTTACCATGACAACACACCATATTCCCAGTTACCATGCAAACACACCCATTACCATGGAAACACACATCGTCACGTTACCATTCAAACACACGCGTTACCGTGTTCTGTCAGGTTGTTGATGTCTCTGGTTAACATTTAACCAATCACATCCGTACCAAATAAATGACTGGGCAGGTGTGCTGATACACAGACCGTGGTGTCCCTCTACTGTCATTGTCTGCATTCAGTTTCCATTGAGATTAACTCAGAGACACAAGCATGGAACAGAATATAAATGAGACAGAGGTAGACTGGGAGACGGAGGCATTTCCCAAAATGATTAAACTCCATTCACTTTGCTCCATTAGTCTCATCCATCCTTCTTTTAGTTCTTCTGCAGGCTCTGCAGACCCTTAATGAATGACAGACACTGACACTCTCTCTCTCTCTCTCTCTCTCTCTCTCTCTTATTAACTCTTTTAAACCGTCAAGCCACAGCTTTTACAGTTAGCTCAGCTACTTTGGGTCATTCTGTTAAACAAAAGTTTGAAAATAATGTGTGGCAGATGGCTCCTCTGCTGTTGAACACTCGATGGACACAAACCCGGTAACGCGGAACATGGTACAAGGTAACCAGGGTGTCGTATTGTCATACTGATATTCTGTACAAACTGTGAAGTCCACTGAGACAAATGTAACATGTGTGATATTGGGCTATATAAATAAACATTGATTGATTGATTGATTGAATGAACCCCACTTTTTAAACCAGTTTACATTCAAAATCTTCTGACAGGTGTTGCAGGCAGTTTTTGCTGGGTGTTTGAGATCTTGCTCTCAACGCAGAAAGAGTACAGCGTGACATGAATCTTAATATGATGCAACAAAAGCCAATGTTGTTCAAATAATATATGAAAGCAAGACTCAGTAGGAGCTAAGAGAGGAGAAAAGAGAAGAGAACTGAGAAAAGATAGGAGGTATGCAGTAAACAAAGATACTGTAGGGAGGAGAACAGATCAAAACACTTTTAACAGCCTGGGGGGGGGGGCACAGCAGTCAATGACTATTATGAGTTTTACGATTCACATATCTGTCTCTTAATATGTCCATATAACTAAGGATACAGCATATGGGCACATGGGGGGCTTACTGGACCACCAAGCAACCTGTTACAATCACACACCCTGAGCAACAGTAAAGCTGACAGCTTTGAAATGACATCTCAACCAGCTGCTTTGAGAAAGGCTTGGAGAAATATTTAACAATAAGAGGCTCTTGTGGTGCATGCAAATAGTTGCTTACCCTCAGTGCAACACTCATATATAACATAGCGTATTCACACTATTAAATACACTGGCGTTTTACATCTGCTTTTAAAAGTATGTTAGAATACCAACACAGCCTAATCTTACTTTAGACGACATAAATAGACATTCATAGCCAGATCCCACTTGGTTACAGGGTAATATCTTAAAGCTGTCTTACGGGCCAGATGTAGAAAAACCCCGCTCAGTATCATTACATCTCAGGCTTAAAGTGACCTGTCAATAATGCTGATTGGTAGAGAATGCGGGAACAACCAAGTTCACTCAACACTGATTAAATCCTGACGATAATATCTGTACAGCATCAGTCATCCATATTCATCAAGCCCTGACATGCATCTGTTAAGTACTCACAGCAGGGGAAATATAGACATGGGTGGGAACAATGTCAACAGTATTGTATGATGTGCGGCAGTAAAACACTTAAGTAATGGGGTTGCTGCTGTTTATATGGCTTGATGTGAATAATGCATTTAAATCAAATGTTTACAGTCGAGATGGCAGAATGCAGCTTCTCTGATTTTCAGTTTGATGGTTTTAGTATCATGTTATGTTACAGACACACTTAGCACAAACAATTCATCACACCAAAACAAATGTGGTTTATGTTTCATCTGTTCTACAAGATGGGTGACATGGCTGCTGTCTTCGCTCCAGCTGTACAGATGGAGGAGGGGGAATGGCTGAAAGAATGCAGAGGGTTATTAGATGGAATCAGGGATTTGGCCTGATTTTGGAAAGTAAAATGCCATTTTCCTCCCACTGTCCTTCTGCTTTTTGCTCTCATTCTTTTTCCCCCATGTATCAGTGTTAATGCTCTCAATCTGTCACAGTGATTGATTGCATTGTAATTTGTCTAAAATGAGCCATAATGTGCATCGTAAATGTAATGTTGTCTCAAAACCAGATTAACCCCCCATAAGATGCACATGTGTATCTGTGCCTGCATATGTGTGTGTGTAAACAGTATTTACTTGCCAATAGCTTTAATCCAGCATATATTTGAGCATTGGAAAAAAATAGAATCACATGAACAGGCACAATCTGCACACACACACACACACACACACACACACACACACACACACA
>CALSBZ010002136.1:318923-335433 GCA_943591055.1 Gobionotothen gibberifrons
TGTGTGTGTGTGTGTGTGTGTGTGTGTGTGTGTGTGTGTGTGTGTGTTACAGGTGATTAATATTGCAGGATAATGTTCATTACAGTGATGGACTGGCTTCCTCAGTAACAGCTGTTTCCCTGCACCTGTGCCTGATGCACCATACTGTCTGGAAAGTATGTGCATTGTGCGTGTGTGTATTTGTTGTTGTGCACTTCAGTGTGTGAGTCTGCTTGTGTGTAGGACACAATGACACACTCCTCACTAATCAAACCCATGTATACACACAGTTCCCACTAGCCTGTGCTTACTAGCCCATGGCCGTAACATGTTACACACACACAACCAGATTAATATACAGTTGATTCTTTATTAATTGACTGGACATCTCACTGGACCTTTCAGCTATTGTCACCATGACAGCTTTGAATCTAAAAATAAAACTTGGCACCAGGGTTGCCGTTTATCTGCATTTCACTACTAATTATGTTGTTGTTCTGAAGAGAAATATGTCTTTCCCAAACAGTAAGCCCAAGAGAATATGGTATTCAGACCAGTCATGTTTTCAGAAATAAAGAAACCTCCTAAGCAGCGGATGTGTTCTCTACCAATTTATCAGCCAACAGATGATTCATTGTCTTGGCATGCCCTTATTACTCTGTTGAAAGATGTTAATTAATGTTTTTTTTAACATGTCAGGTTTAATTTCAAATATGTTCCTCCTCATAATTTCTGTCGTGACCTTTCTTCAACATTTGTGAGCGTGTGTGCGTACGTGCATGCATGTTTCTGAAATAAATGTTTTGCCCTTCCAAGTCTCCAGAGTTGATGAATTTATAACACAATGTCAAAAAGGAGCTATTGGAACATTCCACACATGCACAGAAACACACATACACCTACCATTCTGGGTGAGCTTGGTGGAGCAGACCAGGGTAGAGGTGCAGAAGCTGTCTCTGGAGCTGACGGACAGGCCTCCACTCCCGGACACGTTGCTGGAGCTGCGACTCAGCACTGACCCCTTGTGGTTGTCGCTGTGGTTGTTGCGGGTCGAAGGCAGTGACAGGTAGCAGTTCACGTCTTCCATGCGCTTGCTGTCACCCTGAGAATACAATGTAAGGGAGTCATTTTCAACCCAATAATGTTCAGCATCACAATGTAGTAAACATACTGAAGTTTCAGTCTCTCTCAACCTTCAAAAAGATAATTAAATAAACACAATTCATGTATTTATTAAATATATACTCTTCAATAAGGTTGAGAGGGACCACCCTTTTAGTATGGTCAACAAATTGTGATGGAAAAAAACAATTATGTTGACACACCAGTAATGCTAAAACTTGCTAATGATGGCACAGATGGTTGATGGCAACGCAGCAGCATTGGGACGGGAATTATACTTCCTGTGTTAAGTCAGACTGTCGTGATGCAAACACAGGAGTACGAGACACTGGGGTTGGCTACACTGGCAATGATTTATAAGGCCAGCCCTGAAGGAACAAATGACAAACAGTACCTGGAGTCGCCGGTTCCACAGCAGTTGTTCTCTGTGATCACAATGCATTATCTACTTCTACCTGACTCCATTTCGGTTTGTAAACTCATAACTTTAGAAACACTGGGGCCACGACAGGTTAGACCCAAACAAAAACCACCCCAGCTGTCGGTACAGCATTTTTCTTGCTGAAAGTGCTGAAGAGATGGACCGAACAGAGAAGACGGAAACTATGAGAATAAGCAACAGTTAATGTGATAATACTTTACCTACTACACCTTTTACGACAGGGGTTCCCAACCTTTTTTCCCAAGGGCCCCCCCAAATGACTCCTGTTGGAAGTCGCGCCCCCCCCCCCACACACACACACACTGGGGGGGTAATTAAAGTTTAAATGTCTCAAAAATGCTACAACTACCGTCACAAACTGGAGGATGAATGTGACGTATTTTGTTAAAGGAGGATGAGAGCGTAATTAAAGAGCACTATTGGAGTGACTTTGATGGTTATTGGACTCAGGATTAATTCATTTGGATTCCCGCTGTATGAAGAAATTAAAGGACGGCGCAAGTGGAGACAATTCACAAAGGGATTAAACTGTTTAAAACACATGCTCAAAGTAAACCGGATTTTGCTGATGTGTTTATGTGGATTCAAAAGTCGTAAATAATCTACAAAATGGAGGAGACCGATCTGATCGGAGCAACTGTGACAAATAATCCAACTGAATCCGGCATGGACAATGACTATGTTTTAAAAATGCGCTTATCCAGAAAAGCCTGGTTTGGACACTTTACGGGCAGAAGAAACATTTCTATTAAAGAAAGAATTATACATTTCTGTCTGTTTGTGCCTTTATTAGCTACTAACTTGAATTTGTATTTAAATTCATTAATCAATTATGTTTTATATTTTATTGTAATGTAGAGACAATTGCGTTACAATTATATGTAAAGTTTGGGAACCACTGTTTTACGATATATGATTTACTGTACTGTAGGTCAGGTCAGATTCATTTGGGGCTCAAACCTCAACTCTACCCTCTTAAATGCCAAAAGAGTAAGTAATAATGAGTGAGTGGCACAGAGATCGAGAGGAATGCAGGGATAACGAGAGATAATGGAGAAAGAGGGCACATAGGGACCATCCATTTGGTCTTTAGAGTAAATCACGAGTAATTAATCTTCATTGCGTTTGGCGTTTAATCAATAGAGGGATTCAATCTTAGCTTTGGCTCATTTGGCAGCAAATCTATTTGGCTTTATTCAACCTGGGTGGCTATAATCTCCGGTCCAGACTCACTAAATATTTAGGTCTTCTTTAATGATACTTGCAACTGATTAACTGTTATAGAATATATAACTATTAATGATATCTGGTCATTAAATAGTTATTGCGCTGGTTGTGTTGTTTACCAGTTTGTATGTTGCCACTTAAACTTGTACCTACACATTTATTCCAGATGTATTGTAATAATGGCTGTAATCCAAATAAACTGTAATCATTTCTCATCATTAAATACTCACCCTGTCATGTTTTACTCTGAGAGGAGCTTTGGCGTCTGTAAGAGTGTGGAGGGTCAAGGACGATGGGATATGGTTCTCAATTATAACTTACACATCCATTTTAGATAAATCAGTGAGCTAAAATGTGCCTCATGATGATTTGTTTTTCAATGAACCTGAACCTGCTTTCTTTCTGCATTGGTTCTGTTTTTGATTCTGACCTTGAAGACTACAAGGTCATGCAGTCCATCTTGCAGAACTGTCCCGTCGTCCTTCATCAGACGCACAAAGGCCATGGCAAAGTTCTTCTCGCTCTTGTCCTTGGCTGGAGACGAAGGAGACGGGTTTATACATTTAAAGAGAGTAGAAACACATAAGAAAGGGAGGAGGTGGAGGGAGGATTCAGGCATTGCAGGAATAAAAAGCAGCGATTTGTATAATCAAGTGTGCGTAATGATGGCTTGGGCCATTTTCCAAATTGCTCCCAATCATTGGGTGTTTGCAGTGCCCCATAATGCTCAGGGGAGCAGAGGAGAGGCGGAGAGGCCGATACTCACACTCCTGGGAAGAGCGGTGTCTGAACATGAAGCGTAAATGAATTCTGTGCATTTCTTCCAGGGGAACAGCCACCTGGAGGACACATTATTATAGGAAATAAAGTAACATATATTCAAACTTTACAGGTTTATTTTCTTGGTAGTTATGTTTGAAATGGAGAATGCAAAAGCTACATAAACATCAGACATCTTCAAGAAAACTAAAATAAGTTTCTATAGAAAAAAGTAAAATTGTACCACAAACTTTATTTTAATTGTGAGCTCTGCAACTCCCACACACACACACACACACACACACACACACACACACACACACACACCTTAATTGTCTCCATCCAGCGGGGCTGTTTGACTTGGTAGTAGATGACGGATCTGTACTCACTGACCGCCTTATCCCCTGCGCCCAAACAGATGGAGTTCTAGGAAAGAGGGAGAGAGAGAGAAAAAAAAGTATGAGTCATATTGAGATGAAGGATTTTATGTTTGTGACTTTGTGTGCATATGTGCGTGTGTGATGTTCATCCATGTGTGCCTAAACATGGATTTTCATTCTGGGATAAAGCCACGTTTATGTGTCCCTGACTATGAGGGGGTGAATAAGCCCCTGATCAGTGCCGTGTTTGCTCAGTGGCCTAAACCAACTCAATCTCTTAAACACTACACATATGGTACGCAGTCTCTCTCTCTCTCTCTCTCTCTCTCTCTCTCTCTCTCTCTCTCTCTCTCTCTCTCTCTCTCTCTCTCTCTCTCTCTCGCAAATCAATCCCCTTTCTCTTTAAATACGCGCTCTGTGTGTCCGCAGCCTCATCTCTTCGTGCTGCTCACCTGTATGACCTTGCCCTCCTCATCGCAGACCCACATGATGACCTCCACGTTTTTCTGTGTCGTCTTGTTGTATTTGTCGAAGTCGCCGCCCTGTAAGGTGAGGTAGATGTCGTTGCGCACGTCTCCCGGCATAATGATCTCCGGGAAGCCCAGCTTGCGGGCCACCACGGTGCTGCGGTCCACCAGGTGAGGGTATTCCTTCCGGATCTGAACTATGTCCCCGACCAGAGTCTTCAAAGTCACCCACAGACCTGGAGGGAGACGGGGGAGAGGAAGAGCCTTTGTATTCATATTCTACCCATGTACATTCCTCAGGTTCACAAGTAAAAAAACTGGATGTTTGCAATGGGACTCGCGATTCTTTTATTCCCTTTTCTTAAGCCCCTGTAAAAGCCTTTCGATCATCAGAAGACTATTGTGTCTCTTAAGGAAGATGACACAAATCTAAAGTGTAATAATAATAACTAAGCAATACATTTGTAAAGAAGCAACATTTCCTTGTGGAATTTTAAGATAATAATAATACGTTTATTTAGTATAGCACCTTTCAGAAATACAATTCACAAAGTGCTTCACAAGAAAAATAGGATAAAAAAAAACAAGACCACAGAAACAGGAATACAATAAAAACATGTGGCAGAATTTAAGGTTACATGTCCATCATTATCATAAAAACGATATCATATCAACTGGACAGTATCCGATATCCATCCCTGTACTGATGTATCGCTTATCGACTCCTTGGTAACTACTGAAGATAATAATAATAATAATAATACATTACATTTATAAAGCGCTTTTCCTGGTGCTCAAAGCGCATAATGATGATGATGATGTTGTGTTCATTACTGTTCAGTGCCACACAAGCAAGGAATATAAACATATTCTCCTGTAATACTTTAATAGGGAACAAAGTTGAGCACCCAAAACAGCTTATAGGAAAACACTGGGCTATAAGTTTGTAATTCAATGCTACTTAATACAGAACTTTGTGGAACCGAATATCAGAACATTTAAGAAGAAATTGCTGCCACTTCAGTTGACTCTAAAAATAAGGGACCCAGAGAGTTTTTATTTCGCTCTGCAGGTAAGTCAAATCTAATTAAAGCCAAATAAATGAAAAAGGAATTTCAAGGCCCTCTACTATTAAATCTTAATTCATGAAAACATTTTAAGAGGTTTTCAGCATCCCTAAAACACTTAAGCTTGACAGATGAACATAAAGTGAGATCCACTTTGTGAAATATAAGTGTTTATATACGAGGAGCATAATGTTAAAGTGTCTCAAGGTGATGTGGGGATGTGAAAATGTCTTCTGTTGTTACAGACTAGACTAATCAATAACACTATAAAACCTATCTCCTGTTTGTCAAAGGGGTGTAAAAGAAGAAGGGGGGGAGGAATGTTGTCCTAAAGAATATGGGCTCTCAAAGCTTTCAGAGAAATGATGGGAAAAAGCATAGAAAAGGATGAGCCATTTCACCATAGTACATAGACTGATGAGTGAGAGGAAGGAGAGATTAGGAGTGAGTAATGTAAAGAACAGACATCGGCCGGCCTCAGGTGCTCCTTCCATATCTGCTTGTCCTTTCCTATCTAGGTTACACCCAGGGCTTTCAGGAGCGTGAGGACAGATAAAGCTGAGTGATATGACACTGCAGTCCGACATGCAGGGTACGTCTATGAGGTACCACCCATAGGGGGCTGTCACAGTCTGCCATATACATTGGGCAGTGGGCAGCGAGACTGAAGCTTGTGAGGGAGAAATGAAGGGTAATATGAAAACATCGGCTCGAGGGCTCATGCTATCCATCAGGGTAATGTCCTCCGTTCTCACCCACAGAGCAGAGAGAAGAGGTGAGGATGTGATGAGACATGGCCATTTTGTCTCACCACAATTGGCTGCAGCGTACACAGTCCAGTGGGAACCTTTAGAGCATACAGGGCCACTTACTTTGCCAGACAAATCACCTGGCTTTCCCACATGGATACAGAGAGAGAAGCTGGTAAATGCAGAAGCGTACCTTGGCCGCCACTGTCTCCTCGTGACGCTGTCACTTTGTTCAGCAAGGAGTGTAGAAAGTCATTCTCAGCAACTACCCTGGAGCCAAACAAAACACACAAAAACACACTTTAAAACCCATAGAAATTGTTTAATATAAAAGTCTCACAAATGCTGAAACCTCCACACGAAAAATGCAATATTGCTTTGAATTACATGGAGTGTTATAGGGAAATACAACATACGGGAAGAATGGGATAAAGAACTGCTTCTCTTCATCGCATTCAGTCTTCCCTTTGATGATATCACTGATGTCCATCACTGCCAAGAACAAAAAAAACAAGTGTGACAGTGATGACAAAGAAAACAAGACAATTATAAAGAGTGTGTATTCACATCAGTCCACAATGTTAGACATGTGAACATCTTGCATATAAATCGTTATCACACACTAGTCAAAACAGACCAGACTGGAGCTAGTGGGACCAATAATAGCCTGAGGGGCTGGCCATGACCATTAACATTTTAGTTGTGTTAGTGCTAAAAAGTACTGTGGTTGTATTAGTGAGCTTCCATGTTTAAGGATACAAACAAAAAACGTCTTATTTCTCTATGTAGCTTTTAAAAAAGGGGTTGGCTTATTTGAGGCCAATGCAGTAGCCAGTGTTTCCGCCAGACCAGGGCTGAGAGGGCGTCCACCCCGAGAGCGGGGGGGGGGGTGGGGGGTCCAAGATACGAAAAACTGAAAAGAGGCCGATGTCGGGGGAAACAATCTTCAATACTCCGAAAAGATTCCCACCAGGCTCCTTTGCCCCTCCAACAGAGGACACCTGTTTTTTTGGAAGCCCTCGGCTCGAGTTCAGGGCGTTCCGAGCTGAATAAGGCCGTCAAATGGCGCCAAGACGCCCCCCTGGCGGAAACACTGGCAGTAGCATTTCAAATGGTTGGGCTTATTAAAAGATAATGTACCTGAAGGATTCTTAGAGTTTTGAGTTTGTATCTTAATTATAAAACATTTAGCAACAACTTTGACCAAAACTAAACAGCACTGGCTGATCTTATAGTACCTGCCACCCCAAAGGGCCGCCTCAGGCCTTGGGTGCACTTCTTGTTCAAAGTCTCTTTTAGGTCCATCCTGCCCACTCTCACTATCTGACAGATCAGATAAATCTTCTCTCTGCACAGGTCCTTGTTTCCCAAGTCCTGGTAGAGAGACACAGAGACAGGAAAGCAGAGAGAACAAAAAGCAAAGTAAGAAGTGCACGATGAATGTGATAATAACCGATACAAGGATGAATAGATAGAGGAGAGAAGAGTTTGGGGGAAAAGGGTAGGTGGGAAAGAGGGGGAAGGAAATGAAAAACAATGCAATCTTCTTAGAAGGAATAACCCCATTCATTCTTATTAAGTACAGTGTATTTTTGATGTAAAGAACAGTGAGACAGTGCCCTCCTGTGGTCACTTACTGTAAAGACAACCTTCAGGTTGTTCAGCATGTCAATCTCCTTCGGGAATCCTTTGCTGCCCCAGCGAACTAAGTAGTTCTCACTGCAAAAACATGACAAGAACTGTTGTTAGTGTTCTGCAAAGCTATAACTCACATTAGTTTAACATACAGCGAGACATAGTATCAACAATTACCATTGTAATAAATATAATCAACAAGAATTTCTAAGAAAACTACATCTATAGTACGTTATGCAGGCATTCACTACGAAATATAATGCATTCATAATGTTCCATGTCTATACTGGCAAACACACAATGCTTCCTGAAGTACTATATCAACAGTCATAAAGTATTAAATATGTTAATTATAAGTGTCTTATTGATGTTCTTGACTAGCTCTAGAGATTCTTAAAATAATCTATGCTAAGAAGTATTACTTATACAACAAATTATTAGCATGTAAGACGTCATTACTCATCTATGAATGCATTGCACTTACTAACACCACTACTCAAACCAACGAATCAGGCTGGTGTACATTGTCACATGGGCTTTACCATATGCATAGTATGTTTACTGATGGGAAACTACATTAATTCTGAAATGCTAAAGCTAAAATGTTCCCTGACAGGCATGTGGATCCATTAATGTTACCCAGTGCAGCTGAATAACAATTAAAACCTGTGCTAAAAATACATCCCATCTATTCCCAAAAGCATTTTCCTGACATGCGAGCACCAGCCACTGACAGGGGGTGAAAAGAAAAAATAGACAGCAAGACAGACACATGGGTTCAGCAGGGTGGATCAAAGCTGAGAAAAAGTCTCCTATCATAAAATCCAATATTTACCATTTCTGCCAGAGAGAGACAGACATATAAAAAAAGTTGAGGGAGTTGGTAGAACAAAAATAAAAAGCAAAACATAAAGCAGTATTCACACAAGTATAACAAGAACACAGACAGAAAAAAAGAAACCAGAATAAAGTAAGCGAAGATTTAACAGTGAAAGATATATGTTGAGAAAAACATGATCGATCATGCTCTATCTTAATACTTGCAGCTGCAGTGGCTGAGACCTAGATATACCCAGTATGACAGTGAGTGACAGGGCTTAGCATCAACCCTGTCAGCCACCACACAGCACTGCCAGTCAGTGTCGGCTGCCCTATAATTTGTGTTTTTGTATTCTTCTTTTTGCATCCCTTTGTCGTAATTAAGTGGGGTTCAAAAATGGAGCAGAGAAGGACAAAAGCAGAGAAAGAGAGATATATATATACAGCTGCGGGAGGCTGTGGCTCAGTGGAATGGTGCGCTGAACTCAAGGGGATAGCAAGTTTGAGTCCCACTGCTGTCAGCATGTCGTTGTGACCCTGGGAGAGACACTTCACCGGTGGGGATTGCCCATTGAATGTCGCTTTGGATAAAGGCGTCTAACACGTGACATGTAATGTAATGAAAGAATGTATGGTAAAAAATGAATCCAGTCAGTGAATGGGTATGAGAGGATTATAGCGTTGGCTAAATCTACTTCACCTTAATTTCCCATATTTTCAATTGTATTAATTGAACTGCATTATGTTATGATTGAAATCCTTGACATGAAATTCAGACTCCGAAGCTAAATCCTGTCAATGCGTGCCATACGAAGACATCTTGTTTAAAAAAACAACAAGAGCTATTCATAGTCATGCACCTTGTTTTCTATCTCCAAGTGACGCAAAGCTAAACGACACAATCGAATCAACTGCATGGCAGTGGGATGAATTCCATCTGCCAGACTTTAACATTAACATCATTTTTAATTTGAAGGCTAAACCCAAACATTCAAATTCGCAAATGAATCTGGGGCTTCAAATATGCGTTTAAAAAAATACATTAAAGAGAATAACAGCGAAAAGAAAAACAGCAGCATGTAAAAGAACACTTTTTAAAGCTCACTGTAGAAGGGAAGGGACTAAAGCCAAGAAAGAATGAAAAGTGACACCTGATAATGGCTTGTTTGACGGGGTCGTATAGGGACATGAAGAGCTCCGAGTCCTCTCCAATGCGACAGACAAAGTTCCTGACAAACACGTAGAGGCTGTGGGTGGGGGACGACTGGATCCGTGCGGAGATCCCGCTGTGGTCCGTCTGGATGTTGGACTGCAGGGGAGGACATTAGTTAAAGGAGGTTAACTTGTGACAAAATGCCTGTCGAAAGCCTTTACTGCTACTTAATTCTGCGACATACCAACTGCAGCATGAAGATTATGGGTTTGTAAAGGAGAATCAAATCATGAGAAAGAATATCATTATGGAATACATTCTCTTTTTTACTAATGAATCAATGTTCAAAAGTAGCACAGGCTTTACAGAGCTGCAGTGAAGTCAAGACAATTTGAAATCGAAAAGCTTGGCTCGCAGACATGATTGCCAAGTGAAATGTATTATCTGCCATTTTCATGCAGATGAAGTTTAATGTAACTACTTTCTTATAAAAAAAACGAATTAAATGACAAAACTGTGATTCCACCTTTATCTAGTTGATGACAGCTTTTTCCCATGAACAGTTTCCCAGTGAAAATCCCATGGATACCTCTGGGAAGTATAGTGCAGTGAAACGATAGCAATATATCAAAGAAGTCCCTTGAAACTTTCTGTGATTTCATCATGGGGTTCTGTTTTATCTGCTCCCCACTGCCCTGCCTTCTCATCTTTCGTGCTTACCTGCTCCTCTTTGATGCGCTCATTGATCTTGGCTGTAGCCTCCTCGTGGGCCCGAAAAAGACTGATGACGTTTGCCCGTTCGGGGTCCAAGATGTTCCCATCCTCATCTCTCACCACCTGGTCCAGCTCCAGGATCCTGTAGTGGGAAGAAGGAGATACCGCTCAGGTGAGGATTGGGGAGATGGATGGAAAGTTTACAAAGGACTGAGGACTGAAAAAAGGCAACAAGTGAGGGATTGGAAGAAGGAGGGATAAGAAGGAAATAACGATAAGGGGAGAAGAGTCTGAAAAGTTCTGTTACAAAAAATGTGGAAAGTTAAGGGAGGACAACAGAATGATTTACAAAAATTGGCTCAAACATTGACCAATCTAAACAAGCAATTTTGTTTTGGACCAGACATACTTGTTGCCATAGTCAATCTTCGAGGTGACTTTTTGCTTGAGCTCCTTGAATTCGTCACTAGGCAGAGTGCCAGACAGGAGCTGGGAACGCCACTCCATAAGCTCACACATCAGCCTCTGGACCTGCTTCACACGTGTCCGCTTGTTGGCCTGGATAGGTAGATATATGTTGTTACTCCCAGATATACACACGTTCACATACAAGATACAAGAAGTGTTTTTCTATGTTGTCTTTTTACCACGAAGAGCTGTTTCCATATGCTTCCCCACTCCCTCAAAGTGGTGGTCACCTCTTTCACCAAGGGCATTTCTGCAGACAGCACAACCTCCTCTCCTCTGTAGGCAGACATACAGATCACAAAATATGACAAAATATTCAAAGAACATAATTTTCGGAGTCAGATGAAGACTTCTTAAGTTCACTCACCCTCGTTTTTCAACGACAACCTCCCTAAGATGGACAAAACTGGCAGGGAACACTCCCTGCAAAAGAACAAGTAATAAGCGAGATATGTACAGAAATGAGAGCAGCTCTCACCTTTCCTTTTCACAAAACTAGAACAAATATCTCTCAGTTGAATAAAGCTAGTTGAAGGAAATGCATAATGTGTTATTATCACCTTTCTGATCAAATCAATGTGATGCACAGTCTGGTGTGAATACAGGTTAAAATGTGTGAGCTCTTACCCACACGACTTTGTTCCTGACCAGGTGGCCTCTGTACCATCCTGAAAGAAAAACTCAATATCAGTGTTCTGCCATACTGTAATCTTTGTTGCATAATATGCTTTTCTGTGCTATGATGCATTGCATACCGCACAATATTTCATATATTTATTTATTCTTACCATCACAGACCTCCTGGATTTGGACCGCATCTCCTACCTCAAGGGAAAGCTGCTTTTCTCCTTTGCCGAAAAAATTCCACTTAACTAAAAAAGAAATGGTTACAGTCTGATAAGGGGCATATATGATAGTTCATTGTTTAATAGCACTATTATTAAAAACAAACTTCATAAACAAACAAATACTAGCTGGGCAGGGCTAATATGTTGCTATCATGTTATGAATGTTAGCTAAAGTAAGCTAGCCCGATTGGTGAAGTGCACCAGTTATTGGGAACGAGTCGACGGCAAGAGTTGTCCTGTGTGATAAGGGCTAAACCCAACGGCTAACGAAACTTTTTTTTTGTTATGTCAATGAAGGAAAACTCGTAGCTTAATATCATATGGCCTAGCCCTAGATGAACAAAAGTTGAAAAAGGCTAGCCGAGCTCAGGTCAACCGGGCCAAAGCGCAGCATGGATCACCTGTCAAACCACCAAAACAGCAACCAATGAGCAACAGAGCCGTATGTTTATTCACGCCTACATTATTATTGACAACGGCTCTTCATCTCTCCCTTTTTCATGACCTCTTCAGTCACTGCACCAACAAAGGATTTACAGTCAGGTCAATTAAGAGAAAAAAAATAAAAAATTGCAAGGCAGCAAGGTGCTTTCATATACAAGAACAAACCCATTGAAATTATGTTTTAAATAATGAGCAATAAATAACAAAAGCAATCAAGATAAAATAAAACAACATTCAAATAGACAATGTCCAAAAAGGTCTACTAAAATACTATCTTACAAGACCACAAATTGTAGACATTGTGTGTGTCGGCACCACTTTGGTCTCTCTTAATGATTTAACCATCAGTTACGCAGCTACAAAATGACTGCTATCACCATTTCTTTTATTCTTGACTGTAATACATTGAAATGCATACTTTTTGGAAAATTAAGACACATGTTTAATTTCATAAGATTATGCGTTTTTTACAGTATTTAGATTCACGGCTTAGAGCTAGTAAAAAACAAAAGCTTCAGTCCTTCTGCCTCCACTTCCTGTGTTGTAGTCTTATACAGTCCAGGAATATGTTATTCTCTATAAAGAAGGTCCACAACACTTTAAATCAGTAATCTTATTAGTAACAGGTACAATATATAAATTCACTACCCTCTTCTCTGTCAATCTTCAAGCAATAGAACAACTTCCTTCACTTCCCTTACTTTTTAAACAATGCAAATTAAATCTCGTATTTATTTCAAGCAACTGATTAATCAAGGCATTGTGTGCAACAAGGCAGTGAAGCTCTGCCATAACAATCTGTATTAGAATTCATAAATCTGTATTCCTGCCGCTAAATGTGTGTCTGCATCGCATATCTAACGGTAACACATGCTGATCAGCTCAACCATATTCAACCCACACAGCAGATAACTACAGATTGTACTGAGACGTTATGCTTTAACTGTCTACGATTTGTTCCTGAAGCAAAAATCAATCTTTCCAAAACTTAAAATAGTTATTTTCCAAACAAAATGCAAAGCATAATGTGAAACGCATGAAGATTGCCTACTCACTGCCACTTATTTATGCATTAGTTAAAGAGAGATGCATTTCTTAATTGTATTCCCCACATAGTCTTAACTCTTACGAGTTACAAGTTGCATTGAAGTTTAAAGGTGAATATGAATTTAGGATTTGTTTTATTTTGGGGGATATACTTGTAATGTGTATATCCTAAAGTTTTGTGTGTCCACTAGCACCTGCTCACATCCTGTTAAGCAGGAAGTGAAGGGCATATATTTTATTCTCATTCTTATTGATAGCATAGATTGGTTACAATCACATCTAACGGATAGACACTGTACCAACATGTAAGTGCTTGAACGCACACACACAAAGACACCCAAATGTTAACACAAACCAACTTACCTACACCATACCGCTCTGTTGTGGTCCTCGTCCAAGGAGCCATGACTACATGTAGCCCTTTGCCTACTTCCTTTTAGTACTACTTCTTTTTAGTTTGCAAAGTCTTTTTTTTGGATTCGCTTCCAATTTCTACCTCAGCCTCTGTATTTGGAGGGTGTCTGCTAAACTTCTCACTTCTGTATTTGTTTAACTCTAAATTAAAACAAGCCCATCCCCCTTTGTGTCTCTTCCTCTTCTGTCTCTCCTCTCTTCCTGCCTTCAGACCGTTGAGGGGAAGTGGTTGAGTGCAACAAGGTGGAGTCCTATAGACCCACAGGCCTGCGCAGTGTGTGAAGTCTCCATTTTGTTCATTTTGACTAAGTGGAATACTTTATCTGTGTTATAAGTGAAAATAAAACATCAATAGCCAGTGTCTTCTGTTAGAGATGGAATGAAAAGTGATATGTATAGAATGCAAAATTACCTACAATGTCAAAACTTTATCTAAACATGTTCTTTTTGCAATTCTTAAGTAATGCAATCTTAACACAATATGCACTCGACAGGACACAGTGTGTGAAGTCAGTAGACTGTGGATGACTTCAGTCAATAGTCTGCCAGCTCACACTGTGTGCCCTCACATCTTTGATCATCATCCTTTAAATGTTTAAATAACAACTGGCAACAAGCATCCATAATAGATGGGACCTTTTCGAAAATCATAGACCACTCTCTAGTATTATTGTGGAATACAATCTTAAAGCTTCAAGTAGAAAATAACAGGAAGATCATCATATTTTATTTAACAGTGGAGAAGATAGTAACATTGAAATGCTCTATTTCTAAACTACAAATCAGCATGACGGTCCAAAGACCGTACTTTTTTTTCTGTGAGTGCGTCCCTGTTTTGTTTATCTCATGCACACTCATAAGACAGGGAAGAAAAAGATGGCCAGCAAATCAACATGGATTTAAATTAGTTGAATATCTCCTCTACATTTGATTCATGAGGAAGGAAATACATTCAAAACATTTGTTGGAGCTTATATTATAAACGGTTGTTTATCAGCTGGCAAAAAAAATTGAATGTATGAATCGCAATTTTTGTTTCTGTTGACAGAGTTTAGTCAGCTTGTTTGATACGTTAAAAAGTTTTGATTAAAGAATATTTTGGATAAGAGAGTTTTTTCTCTGCGTATTCATTTCTATCCTTGGCTGAATTTGTCTCGCCCTTCTGCCTGCGGCTAATAGACTAACAAATGACAGATTTCCTGAAGAATTATGTAATTATTTTGCTAATCCTAAAGAGGGTGGTAGAGTTCTAAATCATTTGTTATTTTTCATTGTATTCCCTTGGTATTACTTCATCTTATCAGATCAAGATATGGGATATTACAAACACACTGTTGACCTAGACCTAGATATGTGACTTAACTTCCCATTAATAAAGATTTATACTACAAAGCTAATGGAATTTGAGGTATCAATGCCAACTGCCACAATATCAGTTTAAATATACTTATCATTTCCTTACACAGCCTTGTATGGGAAGTCTGGAGGCCCAACTGCATCAAAGCAAAGCAACACCCAACTATGGTGTTGATTAAAAAAAATACATCACTTACATAGCCAATGTTTTATGACACCATCCACCTATATGAAGGAGTGTCCGTCAGGTATCCTCCACCAGCTCAGACACATCAGAGGTTGTGTTGTTATGGAAACCTGAGGGGAGATAGAGCTTGTCAACACACTAAGGATTACAAAGTGAAAGAAAGGTGAGCTTAAAACATTAACAAGTATGTAACTGTTAAGATTCGACACCTTCAAAAAAATGATTTGTGTGAAAGGAAGAGTGAGAGAAAGACGGCATGTAGACGAACAAAGAAGGAGAAAAACAAAGAAGACATTTTTTTTAAATGATAAAGAAAGATATGTTATCGCATAGTTCTGTGTAGTGGAACAAAACTGGAGCCTTGTTACTGCGACACAAGGAGAAATAAAGGCGGAGCGTTGAGGTGAGTGGAATACAAAAGTAACCAATGCAACAGGCTGATATAACCAGAGAAGAGACAACCATTCTATAAATGAAGGAACAGAAACAGAGAGAGGAATAAATAAAAGGTACAAAAAGAGACATAGAAAGATTTGATTCAGCACCAGCTATGAACAAGACCACGGGAACTGAGACAGTTCCATAGACAGACGGAGATGAGAGAGATAAGGAAAAGGTGGGAAACATCACATAAAAGTCATGAAAAGAGATGTGATAATAAATTATGAATGTTAGTCTGCAGCCCAGAAGATGAATAGACATTGGAAATGATAGATAAGCCACACCGGGGGCCAAAGCACATGAAAAAAAATAGATACAAAGGCTGAGTAAAAGGCTGCACCAGAAATAGAGAGATTGATTTAGAAATATGTGTGACCTATCGTGTCATTGACATCACGCTCCTGCAACTGGTGCCAGTTCTCATAGATTTGCCCTTAAGCCACCTATCAATGAAGCATTAAAGCAACCCTATATTATGTAACTGTTTGAAGTTTACAGAGAAGTGGTATTTGGAGACAAATACAGAATTAAAGCCCAAAACAGATGGGGTAGTGGTGGTCTAATCATGGATAGTGAGGTGGGCTGAAGATCGGAAGGTTGTGAGTTCAAATCCCACCTGGAACACCACCACTAGTGCGCCCTTGAGTAAGGCACTTAGCCCTTAGTTACTCCAGGGAGAATGTCCATGTAATTGGTAATTGTAAGCCACTTTGGATAAAAGCTAAATGAAATGTAATGTAATGGATGCATGAATACCATGTCTTCTTGTGTCTCTTCCCATTACAAACTGGA
>CALSBZ010002136.1:335833-349382 GCA_943591055.1 Gobionotothen gibberifrons
ATACATAAAACAGATAGATCATTATACTGTAGATGTGAACAAAAAAGAAAGAAAGATAGCAAGAAAGAACATATTCTGACCCAAAATGTGAAGAAGAGCTGATTCTTACATTGTCCTTGCTCATTTCCTTGTATGTAAGCACAATGGATAGATCAGTATAGCAAATGAACAGATATGAATGTTCAAAATGATAGGACCTCTCTGAATGGCTCACAGACTGAATATAGTAATAATATTCCCTATCTATTGGAATAATGGGGAAATCTGATGAAAATGGAATATAATTAACTTCCAAGGAATGTCATCTAATTGTACTGTCGTCTATTTAAAGAAGTCATTCAAAGGATCCCTGAAAATATTTGTTGTGATGGTTGTCCTGCTTTGCACTCCAGGGAGATCTCCCAGGACTGTGACATCCGTATTGGAAGACTTGTATGTTGATGAATCATGAACTTTTCTAGTTAGTGCTATTTATTTTATAATGTTTATTTATGTTCATATCTAATGTGATTCACCTTATGTTCCTTCTTTTGCTTTACCTGCTGCTGAAGTCAGTAAAAAATTAGCTGACACTTCAATAAGTTGACATTTGATATTTAAAACAAGAAAGTCTTTAATGAACTATGTTGCGTCTCTAGTATGAATAGCAGCTTCTATTTAATTAAAATGGTTGCACATTATGACTTATAGAGATCAAACTGGGAGGGAGGGTTAACCGAAGAGAACAAGGAAGTCAAGTGCAATGCGGGTATCAGCTGAAGCCGCCCACAGGGGAGAGAGGGGATGTGGTTTAGTGTCATGACTGGGTCAGGGGGACATACTGTATGCAGCCATTAAGTTCACTGCTTAGATGCTAGTATAAAATGGCGCTTTAAGATGTAACAGGTTGATGCTGGACCTGTGAGAGTTTGTGTTTTTCTACAATGATGTCGAAATGTTTATTGCAAGTCAAAGCATTGTATACGGTAGCTGAAATGTAGTCATAACAGAGGTGCAGGACAACTCTGACTTTGAATGCAATCCATCATCCCATGCGACCTGAACTCGTTAGCAATGCATGCTGTTAGTATCTATGCATATTTCATGCATCTGCCCCCCCCCTGTGTGTCTACCTGTCTGCCCTCACGTCTGTCGCGCGCCGTGTTCCTCTTTCACGCTTCATCAAGATCCGGCAGCGTCCCTCCACTGGTCAGGACACACACCGGTTACCAGGCAACACACCATCCCAGACCACTTCCCCTCTCACTCTGGGTGTCTCTGTCAAGGACAAACACAAAGACAGACCCAGACACACGTTCAGAGAAATACAGACAGCTATAGATTTGTTTGCACACGCAGAGGAAGTGAGTGAGCCAAATATTTTTGCTCAATTGAATTGTATAAGGATAAATGAAGGCTTCAGATGTCTAATTGCATTATGTTGCTCTGACGGGTGCTGAATGCAGGGGGAAAAGTTGCTTTCGACATCTGTAGGCCTCTTCAGTATCAGAGTCTTCACAAGTTAATGAATGGATTAATGTACCTATTAGCAGTCTTACTTAAGGAAATCATATTCAATTCCTTGCTTTTTAAAATGTAGAATACTTCTAAAACCTTTTGACCACTTTGCTTTTCAACCAACCACCAAAGATATCATGTTATTATAAGTGCATGGTGTCATGCAACACTGCTGAGACCACGCTCTCCACATGTCAGCAGCCTTGCAGAGAAGAGGCAAGCGGTTTGGTTCAGTGAGTCATCTTAAGACACTGCCATGACTCCTACCAACATTAGGTGGCAGACACGCTGTGATGGAGTTTTAATGATGTGAATGAATTACAAGTTATTTCCTGTATGTGCAATTAGTCTGCAGCAACAGCATTAAAAAAGTTAATTTCTTACCCTGCTAATGATTCAGAGCTTATAACAATATTGGATGTAAGAGGTGCATAACTAATCAGTGTACTGATTGCGTAAACAAATTCAAACACGTCTGTGCATTCCTGACAAAACATTTGATTACTTTAGTTAATTCTTGAAAAAGAGCAGATTTTCCTTATGTTTATTTCTAAAAAAGACACATCTGGCTGGTAAGAAAAAAGGTCACAGATTGAACACTTGGTATTTGGAGAATGTCGCAAATCAGAAAGCGAGTCCCAGCTGAGAAGTAAATAACCTCATTACTCATCTCCGAGCTCAGATCGTGTCTGGTAAAGAGCCCCTGTTCCAACTTCTTCTCTGCCTGCCTTTCATCTCAATACCCAAATTGGGCTCTTTTCACCAGACCACTTACTGAGTAATGGCAGGTCTTGATGGGGCAGGATGAAGCCTATCCGGCTCATCTGCATAATTTTTGTGCTGGAAGAGAGGAGAAGGGGAGAGAAAGCGATTAAGGATCTTGTTCAAGTTAATCACTTAATATTTCATATCTGTTACGTCCACTAACTGTTGGGTATATTACACAAAGATCGATCTGTCCCAGGATGATCCCTCAAAGCATTGTCCTCAAGACCACAAACACAGCTGCAACATTTTGTCATTTCTTGAAAACAAGAAACGGCATTCTCCTGCAGAAAACCTTTTAAAGTAGAGCAGCCTTTACATCCTGTGGAAAACACAGCACTCAGCAGTCATTACAATCCATTACAGTCCTGAAAACCCATTATTAAGATGTATGTTATGTGTTAGTATTAGTGTGTGCATGTACGCCTACATGCGAGTGTGTGTGCATGTGTGTCTGCAAAGATATAAACAGATGTGGTAACACTCACTGTCTTTTTCCATTAGGGAGAACTAATGAGAAGTTTTTGAAAGAAAACAGATGTCAGTAATAAAGTAGCACACTGTCTAAATGAACAATGCTTTATTTACTATATAAGGGTATCATACTTCAACATTAAGGTGAATGACTTCCACTGTGACTTTGTACTAAAACCATAGTCTGCACAGTCTGACAGTGATTTGATAAAGTGATAATGCATGTAAGAAACTTGCAGTATTAAATAAGAATCAAAATCTTGTGCTTACATGTGATTCTTGATAAGTGAGTGGGCAGGATTGTATATTAATATGGTTTTATTAAAACACAAATGTTTATGCAAAAATAAACAGGAAACGATTATAGCTGCACTCACACACATGCACTGTTACATGGGAAAAATAAGTAATGCATTTGACTGAGGGCAGACAACCAGAAGGCCTGAGTGAATACACACATACACCCCGTCTTATACATTATGTCCCAGGGTTGAGATGAGGTTATTCAGAAACTTCTAGTGACTGCAATACATGTCCATATGTGGACATTCCTCAGAGGCCATTGTTGGAGCGAATCCAAAAAGCAATTCTACTGTGAGCTTATGTGTGTGCTTTTGTTAGACAAAGCAGCACAGTGATTGACAGTGTGAGAGACAGATTTTGTTGATTAAAAAGGTTGAAATGTTTGGTCTCAGTCAGTCAGTCTGTGGCTCTGTCAGATATAGCGGAGGAGATGTCATGTGCATTTGAGAGCAGCACTTGATACATTAGTAGCCGTGTTATCAGTGTTTGCTCTGGATGAAGTTCAAAGCCGCCAGTCGGTGACAGAAATGTGTCCATGGAACAAAGAAGTGAAGATTAGAAGAGTTCAAAGATTAGAGATGGGGTTCTAGTTTTATGCAGCCCAAAATGTAATTAAAACCTTTCTTTCTGTGTTCCCCCCCCCCATTATATAGTCTAATGCTCTTTATTCTCGTCTTCATGTGAAGCCAGCAATTCCACCTCTCTGTTTTGGTCTCTCTCTCTTTGAGGTGATAAGTGAGCGGCTCTGCTCTAAGTCTGGCAAATGTCCCAGTATCCATTACAGTGTTAGAAAATAGACGAGCAAACATTACCCACCACCCGCTGACGCAAAACCCATGTACTACACACTACACACACACTCAAGTAGTCACCCTCATTCCGCCAGGCACACATTAAAAACTCTTGTCCCCATTTAATAAATGAGTATGTTTGCAAAGGACAAATAACACTCTCTTTACAAGGTCTAAGTTAGAAAGAAAATTCTTTTTTTTGTCAAAGGTACATGAGAAGTATTTGCTTAACAAACTAGCAGTAATTATGTTTACATTTCATTGCATTAAAAACATATGAATGGCCATTATTTGGCCACTGCATATACTTTATTCACATTCATCATCATTTGCTCTGATCATTTGACAGAGCTGCTCTCATCAGTCAGTGCAAACCTTCAAGACATTTCTGCAGCAACATCAGATCTGATAACATTGAAATCACAGCCAGACTTTGCATTACCTGAGCTGCAGCAGAATGCTACTGTTTACACAGAGTTGCACATATTGGCCTTAGCTAAACAAACTACTGTGTTGGTTCATGGTTTTATTAGAGTTAGATTGGAATTCCCATGAGCTGCACTTCTAAAATGGCAGCTTTACTTTTGGTACCATAACATTTGACAGTGATATGTCTCTTTTGTTAAAGCACAGGGTCCTTATAATGATACATAATAATAATTGTCTCGGAATTAACTGTTAATAGGACACAGCATGTTGAATCCCTTACTCATCAAACAGTGCATGCAATGCTTGAGGCTTACATTTTGAATTAGAAATAAACGTACTAAAATCAGCCATCTTTTTTGTGTGTGTGCTTATATTTCTGCCCTTTTAAGGACCAATTTCAGTATTATACCGTAAAGTAGTGTGTTTCTGCACAGTGTAAATATTTTTGGCCAGTTGCCACTACTTTAACAGACTGTGAGAAGTTTAGAATAGTTGTTTAAATTAAGTTAATGTTGAGATAAGATGTTTAGTTTTGATGGTTAGGGTTGGTTAGGTTGTGTTTGTGTAAGGAAACTGTCAGACTTTTACAAAAAAACACGTTTCCTGGTGCTACAAATTAAGCCTGAGTTGTCAGTGCACTGATAGGCCAAAGTTAGATAGTCTTTCTTAGTCTGGAGATCAATCTTTTAAATTAATCACAGATAATTGGAAACATATCAGAAAATGAAAAAATTGTTTAGACACAAAAATGTAGAGTTTAAACAGATGTTTATGTAGACACTGCAGGACAGTCTTCATTGGCTACTTATTCATTATTTTGTTATCACCTCCTATAAACTATTGCCAACTCAGTGACTTGTGTGATTTATATGACTTTTGTTTTGTAGTTGAGTTATCATTATTTTCCTTTCTCATGAAAGTTCCTGTCTGTATCCAAAAATACTTTAAATACTTTGCATTGGTGTGTTCCAACGTTTACCATATTAATCCATAGATGGGAAAAATAGCTCAGAGGCCATGATAGCACATGGATGTACTTAAATCCTGGGCCGAAAAAAACATGCACTGATAAAATACACTGTCTAAATATTTAGTCAAAAGAGTAATGTTTCCATAATTGGTTAGGTTATGGTGGTTGTACTTGAATAGTTGTGCAAATTAGGGTTGAATAATCTATCAGAGGGAATGTAATAAATCAACTATACGCAAATCATTCATTTGTATACAAGCAGGGCTGTGCAACATCTGAGACTGCAGGAAATCCTGTGCTGATTAATAACTGTATTTATCATCTCTGTCCGCTAGGTGTCAGTACAGCCAAAGAAGACGGTGATGAAGCCAACGTGATGCCATGGACCAACAAGAATCAGCCACACAGACAGAAAGCTATGTAACAGCCACCACAGGCATTAAACCAGCAAGGCATTCTGCAGATTTGGGACTTTCAGTCAGTTGCAGCTTTTTTCAAAAGAACAAAGTTGTTTAAAGAACTTCTAGCAAGACTTTTTACGGATATTGTACCAAGTGTGAATGAGGTTACTGGTGTGGTTGAGTCACAGGAAAGTAAAAAAAATATATTTTAAGCTCAGCAAGAACAGCATACAGTCAAGTAAATGAACAGCTAAGGCAAAGGACATTTTGGGCGACGGAGGGATTACATTGGACCATGGAAACATTGAGGTTAGACTGCATGCGCCTTAATAAATGGAAGCACCTAAAACACCCTGTGCAGGTGTTTAATGTGACGACATTAAATGTGAGACTAAGGCTGATAATGTAAATGTCACAACCTCTTCAAGCGTATAACTAACAAACAAAAAAAGTGGCAATGGTTCACATAAAGCTCCAGCGGTGACGTCATCAGATTGTCTCCAGTGAAGCTCCAGCGATAATGTTGTCACAAGTGGTGCTGGGTGTCACCCTGACCCTCCTCATCACCCTGACGGTCGGTGGTAATGTGCTGGTGTGCGTGGCGGTCTGCGCCTCCCGACGCCTCCGCTGCCTCACAAACTGCTTCATCGTGTCGCTGGCTGTGACAGACTTGCTGCTCGGCCTCTTGGTGCTCCCCTTCTCCGCCCTCCACCAGCTCACCAACGACTGGCCGCTCGGCCCCATCTTCTGCAACTTCTACATCTCCATGGATGTGATGCTGAGCACCGCCTCCATCCTCACCCTCCTGGCCATCAGTGTGGACCGCTACCTGGCAGTGACCATGCCTCTGAGATACACCTCACTGGTGTTGCCATGGAGAGTTGCTTTGGCCATGGCCGGTGTTTGGACAGTGTCTGTGGCTGTGTCCTTCTTGCCCATCCAAATGGGGTGGAACACTGTTAATGGCACGGTGCAGAACCGAGGGCCTTGGGCTCCAGAGAGAAAATGTCGTTTTGAGCTGAACAGACCCTACGTGCTGACTGACTCTCTTCTCACCTTCTACCTGCCTCTGGTGGCTATGTGCTGGACCTACCTCCGAATACTTCGCATTGCACGGGCACAGGCCAAACGCATCATCAGTGCCCGACCCACCTGCATCACAAGCTACAACTGCGGTAACAATCCTTCCACCACTACCACTGTGGTCTCCAGTGTAACAGCGGTGGCTCTGCGGGAGCACAAAGCCACGGTGACCCTGGCCGCAGTGATAGGGGCTTTTGTGGTGTGCTGGCTGCCATATTTCATCCTGTTCACAGTGTTGGGCCTAAAGGAGCACCCGGACCCAAGCACAGTAGCAGCATTTCCAATTGTGTTGTGGCTGGGTTATGCCAACTCAGCCCTCAACCCTATCCTGTATGGAGCCCTCAACAGGGACTTCAGGTCAGCATACAACCATCTACTGAGATGTAGATGCCCCACCTACATTGGGTGGAGGAGCCGGCAGGCGTCTCCCACTTTAACAGCAGGTAAAGCATAAGAAATGTTTTAGTTTGCCTATCAAATCTACACTTTAAAGTTCTTCAGTTTAACAGTCGTTGGGTGGACGTTAATTCCTGAAGACACATAGAATCCATTATATGTTCTCAATTTTTAGTATTCCTTTCTTTCTCCCCCTCTCAGCCAGAGAACATCTTACAGAGGTGACACTGCTGTGCGACCACAACCCAACCACCTGCAGGGCCAGTCTAACAGAGCCCAGCTTAATGCTTCAAGAAATGAACAGTGGGACAGCCACAGCTACTATTCAACTTACAAATGGCACTGCAGCCACAGATGTCAATGGGAATGAAAGGTACATTATTATTATTTAGCTTGGGGCTGGGCTACATGGACAACATCTGGTATCCTGATATAGGCCATTACACATCTCAAGTATAGCACTTTGTCTGGCATTTTAATAAATAGTCTAAATGAATTAACCACTAAAGGATTTTTTTTGTATAATCCAAGAAAATGTTGAACTTTAATCTTGGGAGGATCTTCCCTCACAATATTTCACATTTCCCTTTTAGGTAACTTAAATTAGTGTTTGCTTTTGAAATTATGAATCATGATATCTTGATATATGATTTACTCACGATATGATCCCATTGAAAGACGATAAATTGTCATATTGTAATTTCACCCATCCACAGTTCAACTAGATTCATCTGATGCTTCATGACTCAAACGTAAAATGAAAAGAATCTGACATGATGCAGTGAAATTGTAACATAAAACTCAATGACTAAAATCAATGAAAATTGACCTGTTATACCAGGGGGGGGGAAGTACATCAAGCATGTATGTCTTAGTGTGTAATTTCACTGGTTTGTCTTACTTTCAAACACAAATAATCTGAATAAGTCACACAAACACTCCTCTAATCTTTCACTCTATGAGCGCAGGTCGTGCTGAGCCTGTGCTGGTGAGGTGTGCTGTGTTCATACTGCGGTTGCAACCAAGAGCCAGATCCATCCGCCATAAGAGGAAGAGCAACAGACAGTCAAAAAGATAGACAGAGATTTACAGCCTTTCTATTTGGAAGCCTTCAGTACTGCAGTAGAAGCTCCGGTAATTGACGACGTAAGTAAATAGACACAGACATCTCTACAACCCCCACAGAGCAGGTCATGCCCAGAACAAATGAACTGTGACACACAGACCCTCACAGTGTCGTCCACGCTGCAACAGGCCATATGGCATTATGCTTATTAGGCCAAGAAATATGCTTTCAGCTCAGAGGTACATTATCCAGTTTCACATCCTGCTCACATGTCTTTGTTCGCACTTTGTGAACAGTTTCGACTAAGTGGTTTGCTGTTTGTATGTGCTGCTTTGTAAAGTGTGTACTAGTTTAACTAGAGTTAAAGCAAGTCATTTCTTTCTTCAAGATTACCAAAACATTGTAAGGCTGCCTGGTAAAAGCTGTACTCAATGTTCAATACATTGTAACTGAAACATTAACACTTTCCAAAGCAAATAGAAAGTGTAGTCTACCAGTACATGACCTTTTCTAAAAGATGAAAAAGCCCAATGAGGCTTGAATGTAACTAGCATCGTGAATCATCTTTTACAGTTTATTACTTCAACTATTTGTTTCAAACTTTCATTTACTAACAATAAAAGCTATTTTATTTATTTGACTTTATACCAGCTGAAAAAACTATAAAATTAATGTTTCTTAAAATGTTTACAGAATATATTGCGTACAATTTTTTTTAATGGGTACACAACTTACTGTATAACCTCCTGTACCACCCATCCTACCTCCTAAACACTACTGTGCTGCCTTGATTTGTTTGCGATTGTTGATGCAGAAAACTGACTGAGTAGGAGCTAATCCAAACTAACCACAGTGGTTTAGTGAATGATTCTTTCATCCCTGCATTTTGTACACCCAAGGTGATTGAATCCTCTTGATTTGTGTGTCCCTTCTACTTGTCAGCAACCACTTTATCCAATTCAACAACAAAAATTGGAGAAAATTGGACCTCATGTACACCGCACCTCATCAGCAGGCACACATTTCCACACACAGCCGGCCTCTACTCGTTCAGGACCGAACAAAGATGACGCCTCCGTGGATGGAGCTAAGGGAATCCTTCCACCTCAGCCAACCATCACACAGGGTGACACATGATATACTCAAACTAACTCTGGATAATATTGAAGCTCTGGAGGACCGATTGAGACCTGCTGATTAATTTATTGCTCATTAATTGTATGAACTATATAATTTATGCTGACTCAAGAGTGCACTCCAGTGGAAACACAAAGTATAACAACTTTAACCTGGAAATACAAATGGGTGTTTTACAAAATCAAAAGAATGGAAGATAAATTGTTGATAAATAGACCATTATTAAACTTACCATTTCATGTCAAATGTGTTGAAATATACGACATGTGTATGTATAGCATACAAATTAATGTTACGTGTCTACTTTTGGAATACAGAATGTGTCTTTATTGTTGCTCAGTCAGTGGCATAACGCTTGCACGTGTATGTATTGTATGATATTGTAAAGGTAATTGAGGACTGGACGTTATACGTTACTCAAAAATACAAAACTGCAACCATACTGTACCAATAAAGGGCAGCTTCAATAAAAAATCTAATATATGCTTCCATTTTGGAGGCAATACAGATGGACTGTACATAAGTATGGATAGGGATTATCATGTGGGATGATGTAGAAAACACTGTATGAGTGGTAATACGAGAACATTGGAAACAATTCATCACAGCTGTCAGCACACATTGCCTCGAACTATTGCCACATTAACATTTAACCTTCTCCCATACTTCAAGCTATTTCCTTTGAGGACTGACACAGAAGTGCAAATAATATCCATCTGCATGTCAGGTAGCAGCTGTACACAAGTGATAGAAGGATTTTTACAAGCCATTAAACCACATGGAAACACTTACTTGGTATTTATAACACCTAGGGTAGCTATTCTTTCAATTCAGCTCAACAGATTTTACTTACCCCTCCCTCCTGTTTGCAAGGAAATGCTCTATTTCATGTACAATTAGACTATAAACGTTAGTGACAAAACACACAGCGCAAGGACAGGATAACACTTGTGTAAAGCACTTATATTGTTAGATTTGGTGGAAACAGCTCTGCCTTTAATTAGAGCTTTCAATTAATCCTGCATTCGGTTATTCTCATACACATACAGTACTAAACTTACCTTAATCCTATAGGGAGGTGGTGGCAGCAGAAAGCAGTGTTGACATAAGGAATCAGCAGTGTACAAGGGAGAACTTGCCATTTTAAAATGCCATTTAGTAAATGTGATTAGATACATGTTTAAATGCAATTCTCCACCATTCTCACTTTGACCCACATAAGTCAATCGAAACTGTGTTGTACTACATAATGAAGAATGCATTTTATTACTGTACCCCTGTATTGTTTGTATGTTTGTTTGTCAGCAAAGTAAGAGGACAAGTAGTAGCTGATTTTCATAAAAAACGTTTTGCGAGAGTGTAGCAAGGGCCAAGGAAGAACCAATTAAATGTATCTATTTAATAAAGAATCTATAATAATAAGTATGAATATGTTACATTTGTGCAGATGTTGATAGTATGAGATAAGGCCTTGACAGAGGTCTCCACTCTCTAAGATCCCTTGTAGTGCCATCATGTTTTTATCACTATATTATAAATACCTATCACGCTACCAGACAACAAATTGTAGCGTCACCCAAATGCTGTATACTTATATATCTATTACCCGTATCAGAAACATACCATTATGTCCTTTCTCAGGCTTTTGTTAATGTGACAATATCAGGATGCATCGTTACAGCACGGCTCAGCATAGAACACAAACAATCATTCCTAACAGCGGGACAAAGACTGTTATTTTTGAAGATACCCACTTGCCTTGGCTCTAGATGTACAGACTGTTGAAGCCTCTTCTAAGACATGGCTGATTGTTACAATGCATTTTTGCAAAGAATAAGTACTAGATCTCGTCCCAATTTCTTACAGTGAAGCAGCGCAAGAAGGGACTTTTGAGGAGGAATGATTACCCACTCTTTCCATGTACTGAGTATTTTATTAACATCATAACAACATTGTATCATTTAACTGCCCTTTAAAGGGCCTTTTCAAACATCTGACTCAGAGAAGAAGAAAATGACAAACAGATGCAGTAAATATTTCTTAGTTGGGTTTTTCATGGCTAGGAAGCAAGGTATGTAAATAACTCACAGACTTAGTCTTATCTGCACTCCGTCCTCTCTAACTGAAAGACATTTATTATGCTATGTTATCTCCTTGAGTCCTTCTATTCCTTCATAAACATGATGTGTCCCCTGGTAATTCTGGTCACTTGCTACCCATCTCCATCTCTTGACCATTGACAGCTCAAAGTACATGAAAACCATTCATCATTGCTTCCTTAACATCAGATTAATGTGGGGGAAAACAAAACATATGGACTCTGTTTCTCTCATTCTGTCACTATAATGTACACACACACACACACGCCCACACACACCAATACAGTACACACAGCCGGCTAGCTTTGTATAAGCTATCAATCATAGATATTGTCATTATTCAACTCTGTCATCGACAAGCCCCTCTACTTCTCTTTCTCTCCAGTCTGACTCGCTCCCTTCTTCCTTTCCTCTATTCCGTCTCTCCTTCTCTCTCACAGACATACACACACATACACACACGGACACACACACACAAGAGAGAGAATCATGAATCATAAATCTTATGAATGCCATCTAAAGACTGCTCAGTGCTATGAAAAAGAGAGATGATTGATAGATGTGAGGGGCTGAGGCAAAAGCAAAGAAGATAGCCAGAAGGTTGTAACCAGCAACACTGAGGTCAGAAACTGCAGTTCAAGGGTCAAACGTATCGGGGAGGCACAATATGGCCAAGAAGGAAGGAAAAAACTGGTGGGGGGAGGGGGGGAAGGGGAAGAGAGGAGGGAGTAAATGGTTGAAGGGGAAGGGAGAGAGGAGGGAGGAGGAGGGTGTAGGGGGATGCTGCCACAGTGAGGCTAAAGCCATAACTCATCTTTTATTAAAAATAATGAAAAAAACTTAATGAGTTAATAATATCATGGAGAAAGAGATAGGGAGTGAGACAGAGATGAGGATGGAGGATGGGACGGGAGGATGGAGGAAAGGAAGGAAGAGAAGAAAGGAAATTAGGATAAAGAAAGTGAGGTGGGGATAGAAAACAGAAGAGGGTCAAAGTGTGCTTATTCCAGTTTTCAAAGTTCACACAAGATCCATTACAGCAGCAGGGACGATCAAAGCGATCCCCCTCTTTCTGCCGACCTAAATCCCAAAGCCTGCCTGGTAATTAAAGGCACTTAACAACCAATTAACGGTGATGAGCTAAATTAGCAGGATATTGTCTCCTTTGACTAGGCTACTGCATTATCAGTGTATTGAAACAGCGTTGAACAAACCTCAGTGGCCCGTGTTTGCATGTAGGCAAATGACGGATTAATTACTATTAAAACATCAGCATCGTAATGAGCTTGGAAACAATTAGAGAGGTCGTTAGCATGTGGAGAACGGCTGAGAACAGAGGAAGGGGGGAGAGAGCACAAAACGAGAGAGAAATCTTCATTGGGATGCAATACTGATTAAATGGACGTACGGTTGCACTCATCGCCCAATATCCACGGACCTATTAAATACATGACATCATCATTTGTCTTTTCTACCATCAAGCTACTTTTCTCCTGCCATTATCTTTCCCTCTTCTTCTCCGGCTTCCCCAACTCTCTGCCTGCGTGTCGCCGCTCATAAAAAGCCTTTTTCTTGCTCTTTTTCTCCTTTCTCTACTTTTTCACTCGCATTTCTCCCTTCCCTCCTTCATGCTTGGGGGGCTCAGTCCTGTGAAGGAATTTAATATGCAACTTTTATATGAGAAACCAATCGCATACGTCTGGGTCTATTGGGCTCGCAATCTATCGGCCCGGACGGCTAATGCAATAGAGAGAGCCGGGGCTATTTATCACACAGGGAGCTATCTTTTCCCCTCTCTCTCTCTCTCCCACTCTGCCCTCGCTCTCTCTGTCTTTATTCAAGCCCAGATTCCTGGCTGCCACTAAATCAGGCCAACTATGAGCTATGGCTGCCCAGAGGGCATCTCCTCTTTTATAGAGGGATTTGGATTTTGTATCTACTGGTTCCTCAGTGGTCGTTGAGACTGTGCTAACGGAAGCTATAAACATTCAACAAACAAAAGGCAACCACTTAAATGTTCCTCCGTCCCTACTGTAATGATCATGAACGTGCAGAGATATATGGATGCAGGGGGATGCATAAACCTGATGAATAACATATCACCGGCATTTAGAGTGATGCTGCAAAGATTTGTTTGT
>CALSBZ010002136.1:352774-366428 GCA_943591055.1 Gobionotothen gibberifrons
CACACACACACACACACACACACACACACACACACACACACACACACACACACACACACACACACACACACACACACAGCATATTGTTCCTCAAGTGCACAAGAATGCAATGTTCATTAAAACAAGCATCTTTGTATGGTTAAATGTGCATCCTAATACTTTCAGAGAAAAAGCGTACATGACTGATTTGTATACAAAACCCCACTGAGAGTCCGTCTATTGGCTCCATTATTACAACAAAGCTTTTATTTCAGCAACATTTCTGCTCTAACAACTGATCTTTCCGCAAATAAAGACAAACGTTTTGGATGAAAGCTTTCATATGCAGTAATTAAAACCCTTTAACTTGGAAGCAATGGGACTATATTTGACATTTACAGTGACATTTTACATGGTTTATCAGCTTTGTAAGTGTGTGGCTAATAAACAGCGTCCTCAGTGTACAGAGCAGTGGTCCAGTGACAGCTCAGGGAAGATGATGGCCCTGACCGAGTCCCTGATGGGGGATCCCATTCCTCTCTTCTCATCCAACAATCCCACTGAGCATGTCAATATGAAACACTATCCCCCCACACTTGCTAGGCTATTCCTCCTATTACAGACAAAACAGGCTTATATTGATAGGATGAGCCTCTAACTGCTGCATCTGCGTGTGAGAAGATGCATGGCATGGTATGAAGAAAAGTGTAAATTAGACTAAATCAAGTCTCCCAACAGTAAAACACATTTTCTCTATATTGCACTCAACGTGAGGTGATTTACTACACGACTTTTGTTGTATGTGGGTTGAAGGAAAGCGAGCCGTAAAGATTTGTTTACCCAACTTTAAAAAATCCACAGCCTTGTAAATGTTGTCAGATGGCCGATGCCAGTGTCTTTCAGCTTAATACTACCTATATTAAATAGTTTAAATATTTCATAAGGGCGGTTTTTAGAGCGAGGGAGGGGAAATCGTTAGCTGCGGTAAAGTTTCATTAACTGGTCCCCATTTCGCTGCGAGGCAAACTCATCTCCTCTTATTGTAATAAAACAATCTCTCTCTCTCTCTTGGTGCTGCTATCCACTCATCTCCCTCTCTCTACCGCCTCTCTCCTTCTCTTTTACATCATAATAATACACTACATCCCTTTTAAATGCACTATTACTTACCGCTGCCTTTTCATATTGTAACATCACGGGCACTTTAGCGACAATATAAAAGCGTGTCATTCATTATTCAGAAGCAGCCGGCCTCGTCCCCCTTTTAAAAAGTCAGGCGCGCTGCTGAAATTGATAACGGCGAAGAGACGCGCAATAAAAACGCAGCCCCCGGGTACAGAGCTGCAGCCCAGACCCCCGATTATGCAGATCAAGTGGTAATTTCTCAAACAAATCGCACTCTTTCACTCTTTTGTTGTCGCTTCTTTTTGGACTTTTGGAATCAGGGTGTCAGCCTTTATATTGCCTGTAGAAAAAAACGAGGATTGATGTGCGTGTTAATTGTTCGTGTGTGCTGCAGGCTTTGCAGAAACACTATCTAAACATTTGGGCCTAAACGAGATAACCTCAAGGCTGCTTTGTAGACGGGGTTGTGTGGGTTTTTAAAAAGTGGGCTCTTGGTATCAATTAGTTTTACCTTTTTCTGCTGTAATCACGAAGCAATGAAATGATCTGACACTGTCTTCAGCAGTCAGACTATCAATAAATTCAGAAAGGCAGGCTGGAGGCGGACTGGTGGGTTTTGGATAACCGGTGTCACGGTGGTATCCCGGTAGGTCAGAGCTAATGTGACATAATCACTCATAATCATTGGATTACACCGGATTACTAACACCCAACATCTGCAACCAGTGGGACCCCGTCTGCTGTGTACAGACTGCAGAGACTGCCTTCACTCTACAAAAAATATTAATTTCCCCAAAAAAGTGAATCAGTTGCAATGCAAACGTTGTCCTAAACAGCTATTGGACATGTTTGAAGTTAAATACATTACAATATGTTTTGTTCGATGTACAAACTCTGTGGAAATTACGGTGCATTATTCTAACAAATGTCATCAAGAGAAACATAAAAATGTCCACAAAGATGACAGCTATAACTGACCAATTCTCCCCCATCAAAAGCCACCGGTGAGCTCACATATGGCGAGGTGAAGCAGCCAACACTCAGTCTGTCCATATTGCCAAACAAACACCTCGGGCTCGTCCCGTCTCATATTGCTTCATAAGACTTTATTGTGAAGGGCGAGATGCGGATCTATTAAAAAAATATATTACCCACTACAGTATCTTTGCATTTCAATGTGGTTTTAGCGTACAACCCCACCAATGACAATTTATTCTGACGTTATTTTTAAGTTATGTTCAATGCAGATTGGCATACTAAACAATCATACAACACTGACAATAATAGTTAATAGTCAGCATAACATTTTGCCAAGAAGACCGGATAACCCAAATACGAAATGTAATTACATGAATAGTTCAGATAAATAAATATAAATAAAAACATTACTAGGCATATTAAAAAATGATGTCAATGAACAGGTTGAGCAGATATTTTAAAAAGCCGCGAAGTATAAACCCCATTGTCACTAAATGAATATGTTGGCCATTAGTTTGTTTAAGTACTGTAATGTGATAGCCTAAAAAGCCACCTGCCGCATCCGAACCCGACGCGCATTTGTCTGTCCCTTAGACAAGTTAGTGAAAATCTGATTACCCGGTCACTTTGGGCGCCTGTTACATTGAATCTGAGCGGTTAGCAGCTTCCAGAGGCCGGACACTTTATCTGAAGTAGCCCATGGCCTTCCCTTGTCAGGTCATTTAATGTGGCACTGGCTACCAGGAGCAAATAAGGCCACGTTATGCTTTGCCAACCTCAAAGACGCTGGTGATTCACTGCCAATATTCAATAAGGCTGCTGTCTTTTTATTTTAAAGATAGATGTGATGGATGTATTGTGCGTAATTACGCACAGGCACAATAATTATACTTGCTTGTGGTATTATTCTGTCTAAATAATCACACATTTACCATATTTAATAACATGTTGAAATTGATTGTTTAGTTAATGTGTTTCAATGAATTTATGATTTAAAAAAAAATCAATCATGAATTAACGCGTGAACATGACTGCTGTGCATTTGTTTACACAACTGGGACATCTAAGGCTTTGAATCCGATGCATTCTACTGAAAAGCGTTTCATATGTTTTGTTTTAATCTAAAAAAACAAAACAACATAAAACAGTTGAAACGCCTGAATGTAAAGGTAGCCTATATTTAAAACTAAAATAACAAAATGATTCTCCACAATTGATAATTGGCGAGGACGATAAGAATAGGTTTTTAAATAAAAGGGAAAACATCTCAAACCGTGTTTTCTTCCTTTTGGTCTCTCTTTTATAATATATCCAGTCTTCAGGTTATAAAGCACTTTATAACTTGCAACTAGTTTTTGTGTAAACTATTATTCACGTACAGTCTGCATGTGACAGACGATACAGATTGAAGGGGTGACACAGACAGCAGGACGACAAATGATGAGCATTTTGTGTCTCGCCTGAATAGTGGTAATGGGCAGAAGCATCAATTCATCAGACCCTTAGGTGGGGAAAAGTTTTTTTTTTCCACAGACATCATTTATCACCAAAACTTATAAACCCGTTCACAGTGAAGACATTTATGGGGACTAGAAGAATCCAGAAATATGACTGACTCAACACCAGTTGGTTGAAACAATAAAATATTAGATGTTTGTCGCTAAAGACGCTAAAAACAACACTGATCTTCAGTGATCGCTGGTGCGATTTCTTCTGACATGTCATATACATTTCCATGAATCTGTTGCTTGCTCCTTACTCTCCGTTATAATGATTTTAAAAAACGACAACGTCAATAACTGATTCACTAGGAAGGCATTGTGATGCCTTATCTTGCCATAGATAACAAACAGACGCCTGTGGTTATGGGAAATATTGGTTATTGTGCCAAATTGTGGGCCTACCCCTATTAACATTCAATCAGTTATTCAGGTTCCAGCCAATGAATAGTGGAGAGGGATGTAGGAGGACGGAGTTGAGCGTTTTGACGCGCAGAGAGGAGGACAGAGCGTCACATCTCTCCAAACGCCCATCAAAGTTTCAGCAGAGCGCGCAGAGAGGACCCAGTCCTCTGAAAGAGGCCTGTTAGAGACAACAAGGATACGCTGGATTCTGGAAACACTGCTGGACCGCGATGGAGACACAACTGGCAATTACAGTTGTTTCAGTTTGACCCTGTCGTGATTCCCCCTAAAACATATATTTTTCAGTTTTTCATTTCCTCTTCGCGACAGAGCAACGGGAATGGAGCAAGCACCCAGCGCGCCGAGCCCTCCTCCAAAACCGGCTCACCACGAGCCCATCAGCTTCGGCATTGACCAGATTCTGGGAGCCGGTACGGAGCCAGAAACCGGGCGCACGTCAGGAAGACAAAGTGGAGTCGATCTAAGCAACGGGGACGGTTATTACAGTTTAGGAAGCCAGACCGGGGCCAGCGCGCCCTCATACACCGCGCTATCCATCTCCCTCTCCGGTATAATGCCTCCGGTGGAGGCGTCGGGTTGTTACGGAGATAGCAGGAGTCTGCCAAGCCGGGGAGTGATTCGAGTACCGGCACACAGACCCATGACAGCCCTGGGACCCCCGGCCCCCGTGCAGGGCGCTATCCCTGGGTTTGGAGGGCTGTGCTTCCCCTGGATAGGAAACAGGTTCGCCAAGGACAGATTATCAGGTAGCCCATAACACCTAACGGATTCCCCTCATTAAGATTGCATAATGTTTAAAATATTAGTAACTGCTGTTGAATCATTTAAAAAAACACCTGTGCCAAATATTTGTAAAGGTTTTTAGCAGCCAACTGAAATGCTTTTACTTTAATTATTTTTAACGGCTGAAATAAAGAAACAACAACAGGACGCAAGTTTTAAAATGTTTATTTAAATACTGGATTACACTACATTTACTGATTATTATTAAACACCTATTACCCACTTCAGTTGTGTTTTAGGAGTTGAATATCTTATTTCTACATCACGTAGTTGAGCAAAACAAATGTAGTTGTGTAACTATCACACAGCTTTGTCAGGCTTTGTTTATAAATAATAAACAGCTAATGTATTGACATATGTTATTACTGTAGTGAAAATGTACTACAAATGTTCATTATAGTCTACATTGAAGATAAATAAGAAACATAGCCTACTATTGGGATGTTGGATAATTTCGGCTACGTATTTACTACATTAAAAAGTAAACAAAAAATAATATACAATAATAAAACCTGTGTTATGTCTTCTGTATTTAGCACAGAGGTAAAGACGAACAGATGTCTTTACAAAGAAAGGCGTTTCATAGAGAAAGTAAAGATAAATAGGCCGACAGGCCTGTTGTCCTCTCTGTAAGCAGCATGATCAGTTTCTCCTCAAACGACTTAAAAATAAGAATTCATTTATTTCCCAGAGATGCCTTGTTCATTGGCCAGACTCATCTTCCACAATATATTTCCTCTCACATATTTCACATAAGGCGTACACAGTCTAAATAGGGAATTGTTGTCAAACAGGGCAGATATCTGTGATGTATGGCCTTGTATTTCCATACAGAGTGTTTGGTGCTGTAGGAAATCTTCTACTCACCGGTCTCTCTCTCTCTCTGTTCCCTGCAGCTGCTCTGGTGCCATTCGCCGTAACACGGCGGATAGGACATCCGTACCAGAACCGCACGCCACCCAAACGGAAAAAGCCCCGTACTTCCTTCTCCAGGGTTCAGATCTGCGAGCTGGAGAAGCGTTTCCACCGGCAGAAGTACCTGGCCAGCGCCGAGCGGGCAGCCCTGGCCAAAAGTCTGAAGATGACAGACGCACAGGTCAAAACCTGGTTCCAGAACCGCAGGACCAAATGGAGGTTAGTACATATTTGTCTGGACTCACATTTGCAACCGTAGTTCATCACATTTACACTGTAATAAACACACACCGCAGCCTTCTGCAGTAAAGTGTTGTTACATATGTTTTGGCTGTCCAGTTCAAACTTTTATCAAGCGGCACTTCCTGTTAATTGACCCCATTGACACGGAAGAATACAACTTTGACCATAACCTAACCAGCAATTAAAACAATAGGCTATTATCATCCTCCTCTTCTCGTTCACTTTCTTCTACAATTACAACACTATAGGCAGAGTAAAATGTAGTTTTGACCAATTATTACCGCAACTGTATTTGCTGGAAATCATGTTTTTATTTTATTTTGCTAAGGACATGCACCAACGTTGACATCTTTACATCACTGACCTGATTTTAATTATATTAAAGAATTTACCACTGCGGTTTGTGCAAATGTTTTAGTTCCACACGTGCTTTCTCTTTTTTTCTGTTATTTAACCGCACATAACCTCACTTTTTAATTGATCCTTGTATTCATGTTTCAATGTTTTTTTTCACCTGTCTGTTTCCAGGAGACAGACAGCCGAGGAGAGGGAGGCGGAGCGTCAGCAGGCCAATCGCCTGATCCTGCAGCTGCAGCAGTCCGCCCTCCAGAAGTCCCTCAGCGAATCAGCGGTGTCGGATCCACTGTGCGCGCATAACTCCTCCCTGTACGCCCTGCAGAACCTCCAACCCTGGGCCGAGGAGAGGGAATAAACACTCTAATCGATAGGCATTAGCTATTATCCCTGGGAGGATAAATAAAATAAATGAACGAGGACTAACACTAACTATGATCCATGCAATGGATAAAAAAATGTTGGACCTGATAAATGAGGAATTGGTCACAGCCAATTGAGTGGACGGTTGAGAAAATGGACCGGAAATGATGGTGAGTGGTATTTGTTTTGGAGAAGAGACAGAACTTTCTTGGAGTACATCTTGCAACTCTGTTCTTTCGAACCGTGAGCCTTTTTCCAATCGAAAAGGGAAACTGAACTTTAACAATTCTTGTCACAACATTATTTTCCTCTTATGCGTGTACCAATTATGTTTACTATAAGAGGGAGACATATTTGTGTTAACCCTTTGACTTAAAGTAACCATCTTGAAAGGGTTGGCTTTGTTTCTATAGGGGAAAAACACCAGCCATATGAAGGCAAGGCCTACACCCGTTTAAACAGATACATAAGAGAACCTGCTAAAAAATGTGTCTGGAAAAAAATAATAATTAAGAATCCTGCTTTGTTTTATCCAAATACACAAAAATATGTCTTCACAAGATTATATTTTTGAATGTTCTGGTGCTTAACATTTTCTTCCAATCTCATTTATAAATGCAACACCACAATTACCTGTGCATACAAAGGTGTGGTGTACCAGAGTAGCCCAATAAATGGTGCCTAAAATGTTATATTATGGGAGATAAATGCTTTTGTGCACAGTAATAAAAAGAAAATAGATGTCAGGATTAGAGGGGAGAGAAGTGAAGAAAATATGAAGGAGGCTGTAATTTCTGTAATAAAGGGAGTGATGCATGTTCAGTTATGGTGGTGACGTTTTTTTCATATGCACATTATCTATCATGCTTTATTTGTGTGTCCTCCGGGATTGAGGCACAAATGTACAACTCTTTTGTACTTTCATTGTATATGTGTAAATAACAATATAAACTGTTCTTGTGACCCCTTTTGCTCCTGCTCTTTATGGCGCACTATACAAATGGTTTTACGGTTTGAATACACAACAATTATAAGCTTTACAAATGCAAATGTTATGACGTGACAAGGTAAAAAAAAAAAAAAGCAATTCATTTAGTTTCTTGAAAATTTTATTGATAAATATAATGATTTTATACAATATTTCAATACATTATTTCATTCTGACAGCTTTATTCTGTCTGTCTGTTTGTCTTCCTTTCTGTCAGTCTATCTTAAAGTTATTCTGGGTATAATTGAGATGAGCCGCAACACATCTCAGCAAGGAATCTTTATTAAACAATTGTTAGCACAGTGAGTGGGCTTGACACTAAATCATTTATTATTCTGTATTTTCGTCTTGCTCAATCTTAAAAAAAAAATGGCTCTTGTTTGAAACATGGCTTCCATTCCTTCAGAATCAGTGACTGGGTCTCTCTCGTCTTCTGTCTTATTCTCTACTCTTCTTTTATTCTGTTGCCACACTCGTCCTTCCTTCTTCTAGCTCCCCTCTCTTGTCTCTCCTTCACAGTGAAAGGTTGGTGGCTCCGAGTCGACATTATTAACAAACAGAACTGACGACAAAACTCTCTCTGGCAGAAACACAGCCAGTTGAGCTTGACCAATTCTTCCAAAAGATGATGTTGCTACTTGCTACAAAAACACAATTATATACACACACACACACACACACACACACACACACACACACACACACACACACACACACACACACACACACACACGTCACTCTGCATCTGTGTGCCAGTTGACCTCTAAATGTATCCTTTATTAAGCAATGAGTGTCAGGTAGAATTATTACATTAAATCCATTTGACAGAGAGACAGACAGATAGTCAGAATAAGAAACACGCAGACAAAGACAAGGCGAGAACAAGCCACAAATACAACAGTTACATATGTACAGTGTAGTCGTTCTAACATTGAAACACTGACCGACACCACATGAACACAGTGGGTGTAAAGAGGACTGTAGCAAGCTGTCACGAGACGTAAGACTGCACGCTGGCTGAGGTTACATTCAGCTCTGCAAACCTTTACAGGCCTGTGTCTGAATTTAGTCTGAAAACAAATGAGGTGGCTCTGTCAGACCATTGCTTCCAAAATGTATACACTTAGTTGAGAATATTTTTGAGTTATTTATCACGGCACAAAGTACATGTTAAATACGGCGTAGGCCTCTCTCTTGCATGCTTCACAATAATGCTCAGCTTTGTTGTGATGACACAGAAATTCACGATGAAAACAGCTATTATTTTAAAGTCTAATGCACAAAGTATGCATTGGACTGTTCTCAGCTGCTTTTAGGAATTCCAGTCCTGCTTGTTAATATGGTTCTGTGTATTAAAAGTATTTGACCAAATGAGACGGAATCAGAATTTACAAAAGGACATGAAATACACACTGTCAGTAACGACTGCAAAAATGAGGGAGATGGAGAAGAGGTAAATGGTTACAGAGGTTAAATGAAAGGTATAAGTCCAAAGAATCTTTTCCAAAACGTTTCTCTCCATGGATGTTTCAGCACGATGGTTTCCATTACGTTTTCTGGCAACCATCCCTCTTTGAGCGACAAGATCCATGATTTGTTTCCGACGCAAGCTATGCTGTTCCTTTTCTCTTGTGTGTTCATCTCTTTTCTTCTTTGTTCTTATCTTGCACTTGTCTTTTGTACCGCATCCCTCTTCTTTGTTGTCTAAATGACATTTTCAAAGAGCTGTAGAGACCTCATGATGTTTTCATCCTGTGCAAAGAAGATGGAAAATGAAAAAACTGAGCGTGAGGAGAAAGTAATCCAACAAACACTAATTAATTCAGATTGCTGGCCACTAGGGGGCAGTGAAAGCCTGTAAAATGATGGTCAGTGATCACTCTACAGACTAACAAATACATTGATAAAAAAGGAAGCAAAGTCCATAATTAATAGCCAATATAGTGAGATGTGCAGAGGAGAAAGCAAAGCAACGAATATGAGGAAACAGGCCCTTTGGTATAAATAAAGTAAAATGTTTAATTTTAGTTTTTTAACTGAAATTAGCATTTATCACTGTTTTTTGCAGTTTTTGTTTATTACTTGTCACAATAGGAAGCACAGGTATTTCTAATAACATTAACACAGCTTTGTTATATAAATGGTTTCAGCCACCTTTAAACACATGTGCTACTGCAATATATTAAAATGCCGTTTTTTGCAAAGTTAAAGGGATCCTCTGTGTTATGTAATTAGAGATGTGAATCTAAAGAAAAGTACCTCTTGACAAGAGTAGATGAATTCATCCAGAGTGACCACACCATCTCTGTTTTTGTCCATTTTCTGTGAGGAGAAATGCAAAGGTGTTATCGGGAAGATATTATTAAATATTCATTAAGATGGATACAATTCCTTTTAAATAAATAGACCACCTACTTAAATCTGCAGCCTATTCTATGAGTATGTCATCGTCTTTTTCACGCATTGCCCTTTGCATCAGTGTTTTGGTTTTGTTCAGTGTTTGTTCTTTTATTGCAAGTTTAGTTTTTTTTTTGTTGCTTTTGCATAGCGACGCCATGGTGGGCATTGCTATGCAGGTTTTTGTTATGCTTTTAGAAATGTGAGGCATGTGCTCGACTGATGCATCCTTGTTGGGTCAATCCTCACTAACTATGTTGTTGCTTTTTGGTCTGCCTAAGATGTTGTCACCTGAAAGAAGGCCTCCACATGCTGTTTGGGAGCATCGTTTTTCAAGACAGGGTAAGTGTACTTCCCCATCATGTCGTATATCGCTCTGACGATGTCTGTCATCTCCTATGAAACAAGGGGAGAGTAAACACATACCAATAAGAAGTGTGAGATTAACATGAAAGTACAAAATAAATGTGAGTGGTAGTCATACACAAACACACACCTCTTTGTTGATGTATCCATCTCTGTTGATGTCGTAAAGGTTGAAGGTCCACTGTAGCTTCTCAGTGATGGAGCCCCTCAGTAGGATGGACAGAGCTGTAACAAAATCCTGATGGAGACATAAAGGACTGAATCAAAAACAATTCAGAGGAGAGTTAGTTTGGAAATAGTGTCATTCAAATAGGAGAAATCAAGCAAACCTCAAACTTTATGGAGCCACTATGTGCTGTGTCAAAGGCGTTGAAAAGGTAGTGTGCATAGGTGCTGGCATCTGCAGGAGGAAGAAGAAAACGCTTGTCAGTACACTGGATACAAAAAATAGTGAGACAAGGACAGGTATAGACTCAAACATCACGACACACACTCTTTACCTCCATGAGGGAAGAACTGGGCGTATATTTGCTTGAAAGTGTCCTCGTTCACAACGCCACTTGGACACTCCTGGAACGAGAGGGAGACAGAAGAGTGGTGATGGAGATGGAGAAAGTCAGATTGAGTCAATTAAAGGATTACACAACATTAATGGGAGACTCGCTATGCATTCAACATCTTTAGTTTTTTGTTTAATTTGATGTAATATCACTAAAAGTAGAACAGACTGCAATTTCATATCCTGACTGTCTCTCCAGGGTGTCACTATTGAGTCAAGTTTTTACATAGAGCTTTAATTAAGCTGTAAATTGGCCAAAGAGACACCAAAAGGGTCCTACAATGATACCTGATTCTTTTGCAGTACTTGAGCATTTATGTGTAGTACTTTATTATTAAGTAAAAAAGAAAAAACGATCATTTACAGATTATTTAAATACATCTTCAGTATCTTAAGTACACCAAGCTGATACTGTGGACAGCTATGGTGCTTAATTGAAGTCTAATAAACCACCTCCATTAAAAGCATATTACCTAGCCAAATATCAATTTCTTTGGTTGTACGATGCTTAGATAAACCTATAGTTGGAAGTAAAGAATTACTATTTGTAATAGTTATGTTAGTAATGAACCTGCCTGGTCACTTACATTCTTAAAGCCCCGGTACAGCACTTGGAGCTCCTTTTTGCTGAAGTTGGTTAGAGCTTCTAGCTGGTCGAGGCCCTCCGGTCGATGGCACACCATCGTAATCTCCAAGTCATCATCAGCTTTGTCTGAAGAAACAAACATACATATTTCTTAATAGCTGATACACAACACACAACAAAAGAGTGTGGAAGCAAGAAGGAAGAGAAAGAAAGAAAATCAAAGTAGTATAAAACAGAAGAAAATGCCATCAACTTGCATCAAGTTCAAAATGTTATTCATCCAATCCATTAAAAGGTAGAAAATAATAAGACTTTTAACAGGTTGAAAAGGGAAGGAGGGAAGAGGAGAAGAAGAGAGGTAGGGGTCAGTCTAACAGCTCCATGTCCCTCGTCTCACCGGCACGATCATTAACATCTCATTACTGTCCTCGCCGGAGGGGAGGGGAGAGAGGACAAACCATCGACCCTGACTCAACACACACACGCACGCACGTACACAAACGAGCACAAAATCTTACACTGCCAATATATAAACATACTAGTAACAAAGCATGTGCACCTAAGTGCATGCATACTCCCTGAAGCAATCTACAATGTAATTATGCATAATCTTATAACTATGCATAATTTAATAGAAATGGCCGTACTATTTCAGAGCATGATAAAGTGGTCATAAGGTGCAGTAGTAAAACGCTTGACAAAATAACGTACCGGTGGTTAATAAGAGGGTACGTTTTATGATGCTGTTTCTGCCTGTTCCTGCTGTGTTTGCTTTAGTAAGGAAGCTACCAGAGAGCCCTGAGGTTATCATCCTCTCGTTTCCCAGTGATGGATAGGCTCTTTGCTCTGGAGCTTTTAAACACTGAGAATTTGGGCCTCAGACAAATCTTTGAAGAATGCGCACCCTAATTCACCCATAAATAACTTGCTAAATGTTGATAAATTCCTGCATGCCATAGGATCATGATTATATTATTTGATCCCATTGACACTCAGCAGTTGAGCAAAGTGTTAATGTTTGACATGCATTCAGACGGCACTTAAAACATTAAGGAACGTCTCTAATAAGGCATTTATTAGTTTCTGACTTGAGAAAAATTGATTATATATTATATTGTTCACCAAATCACATAATCGTTAGTAAGAGCTGGCTGCCCATTCAAAGGACTGCATGTTCATCAGGTACAATTTCCATGTATCTTTAGCATTTACCTGCTAAATTAATTCTGTCAGTTTACAGATTATAATAATAATAATAATAATACATTTTATTTCAAAGCGCTTTTCCAGGTGCTCAAAGACGCTTTACATTGGTTTGATAAAACATGATAAAATAGAATAAAGAATAGAAATAATAAAATAAAATAACTCTGTTTTGCAGAGGATCTGGAGACAGTCATTTGAATGGGAGGTGGTAGAGTCATAGTGTCAGCCGGTATAGTGATTATAAAGCATTTCTAAGGGCTCCTCTCCGGCTTTAATGAAGTGTCCCAGAGTGCAGTGTGCACACTGTCCTAGGCACTCAAGATTTTAAAACATCAACATTCTTGAAATAGAAATCTTCATCTTTGTGGCAAGAACCTCAGCGCCCTGTAAAGCTTCATTACACCAACTCCTCTTCAAATGTTATATCTCAGAGAATCATGGGCAGCACTCTGCATTATTAAAACCCAGTCCAGTGTTCTGATTTGATAAATACTGTAACTGCAAATGCTGTTTCATGATGTATGAGCAAAAGTAAGTTTGAATTTAAATGAACTTTGAAGCATTAATCTTGTTGAAAGGGAAAAGTACTGAGAAAAGAGATTAATGTTATCGATAGAAAATACCTTATCCAGCTAATGACTCTGTTCCCACTACTTTCTTACTGTGTGGGTGCACTGTGACTTTGTATAACTCCTGTTAAGTAGCTATAAGTGCTATATCTTTATACACACACACACACACACACACACACACACACACACACACACACACACACACACACACACACACACACACACACACACACACACACACACACACACACACACACACACACACACACACACCCACACACACACACACACACACACACACACACACACACTCAC
>CALSBZ010002273.1:0-16153 GCA_943591055.1 Gobionotothen gibberifrons
CGGTTAGCATCCTCTGCACAGTTACCAATGTCTTCTGTGTGACTTTGACACTGACAGCCTCTCTAGTGAAGACAGTATCTCTGATATTTAATGCAAATGCACCAGGCTTTTATCAAGAACAACGTAGGCAGGGTTGCTAAAATCACAATAATACTTGTGTAAGATCAGCAGGAATGTATTGACATTCATATGTAAGTATATGCTAGCAGGGCTCTGTTAGCAGCCGTTAGCTTTGTCAACAAATAGCAAAACAATGCTGCTAAAGTACTGATGCTGATGCTAGTGCTCCACATTTAGTATAACTATGTTCTAATATTGAAAACTGAATCTAAAACGTATAGTTCAAACCCAGATGAAGGAATCAGCCAAAGGCCACTAGAGGTCATTGAGATGTATAACTTATAATAGGTAATCATCATAGAGTTAATCTTAATGCTCAGATAATTTAATCAATTTCTGAAAGTGTAGATGCTTCATTGTGAACATATGATCTTGATCGCATGAGTGTTAAACTCATCTAATATTGTGCAAAAACATCTGTTTCAATTCATTATTGCCCGAAGAAAGAGGCTCAGTATACACAATCAGTATTCTTAATTCACAAGGCACTTAAAACAAATAATTATTGACGAAATGAAGGAAAATATACTGCAAAGACACTAGTGCAGTGCTTATTAATGATGCAATAATTCAAAAATAAAAAGCTTAAAGGAAAAGGTTCTACAATGTGATTTACATATCCACAATTAAGGTGTTGTTACAGCATTCATATCTGGTTCTTCTCTGGATCAGGTCACCTTAATATACATTCAAATGTATCTGTAGTTTGCAGGTTTAAAGCCCAAACTAATCATTATTGTTATTGCATTTTCATTACACCTTCTTTTGTATATAATGTTTAGTTTTTAGTTCAAAATGCACCATAAAAGTCAATACAGTCCATCGCTACCTTCCCCTGGATTTGCAAAAAAGTTCAAGAGGGGTGGATCATAACGTCTTGGAGGTTGATTTATAATTAGTTGATGCAAGAACCACTTCTCAGAACCCATTGCTAGCTTCATCAGTCCCACAATGCATAAATACATAACCTAAAGGAATAATGGTTATTCAAAACATTTGTCTTTTCAATTTTCTTTCAATTAATCGCCTGATATTTCTGCATTAATCGGAATGTATCCAGGTAGCATTAAGCGATTGCATCCAAGCAATGATATGACAGAGCCCTCATATGTGTCATCAGGTTGTAGTAGGGCTGCTCGATTATGGCAAAAATCCTTATCTCGATTATTTGGGTCAATAATTGATATCACGATTATTAAAAACAATTATCCATTTACTTTGAAAACATCCATTTATTGAAAAAGAAAAAGATGTGAACAGTATGTTTTTAACAGTTGATTACCCTGAACCTTAAGTATAATTCAAATGAAAAACCAATAAATAAAATCATTTAAAAATAAAAATATATGTTGTTTTCATAATCGTTGCAAGCCAAAATCGTAATTGCGATTTAAAATATGATTCATGGAGCAGCCCTAGGTTGTAGTAGTTGTAGTAGTTTGTTCATGTGTATGTGGCTGACACTGTCCTTCTCTTCTACTCAGCGGTTGCTCCAGAAGTCCCATCTGCACACAGTGTTTGAGAGCTGCAGTCCTGCTGCCAGGACTCTGCTGGGCCGCACACAGAACAGGAAGTTCCTCTGGGTGAACGCTGTGGCCGTCAGACACAACAGCTCACAGGTGAGACGGCACATGGTGAAGTATCTGTCAATCAGAAACAGCTGCACATCACCAACATCAAACTCATCCTCAGTCGAAAGCAAAAGGAAATAGTATTATATTCGTTTTTTAACCACAGAGTTAATGGCACATTCGGATATATAGAGATGGCTTGTCTGGAGGAATAACCAAAATGTACAATATGGGTCTATTTTATTACCCTGTTGTGTACAGTGAAATATTAAGTACATTTTAAAATTGACCAAAGGATCGAGTTCAGTTTTTTAATGTAGCCATTTCCACCTTCTTTAGCAAGTTTTTATTAATTTAGACACATCATTTCTCACACACTGGACCGCTACCTGAGCACTTCATATTTATAATCTTTTTTTGTTCAGCCATTTTCTTTTGTTGCACTGGAGCCTTCTGTGTTTACAGTGATTCTATATTGAAATTATTCAAGTCTATCAATTATACAAATATGTTTGTGGTCTGACTGAGATTTCAAAATGTAACATATCCTCAAATTGAACATCTGCTTGAAATCGTACCTTGTTTTTAATATTATCACCAGATCCCGCCCGAGGATGTAACCACGGCGACTTCTGAAGTCCTTCCTGTCCTACAGTCCTCCCCCGCACAACCAATCACAGAACAGGTAGCTGAGGCAACATGTGAAGTCAGATCTAAGGCCTTTAGTCACCTTCTAACTTTATCTGATTCTATTTTAATTGTCATTTTCAGATCCTGGTTGAAACTGTTTCCACGGCGACACCATTACTCAACACATCTCCTCCTCCAGTGTTGGACTCCTCCTCTGAGCTTCTGTCCGCTGACTCTGCCGTTGTTTTATCGCAGTCGTTCACTGAGCAGCTGGCTGATGTCGCTCCGACTGCAGCTGAGGTCCTGCAGGCGGTGGCGGCAGAACCCAGATTAGTGGAGCTGGGATTGGGCTCCTACACCCCGGTGGGGCTGGTCCAGAACCTGCTAGAGTTTGCTCACATGGATGTCGGTTTGCCCTGGTGGGGGGCCATCGTCGTAGGTGAGCAACACTAACAATCAGTCACTCAAGCGATTCAAACTACGTCTTTCAAGGCTTCAAGGCTTTTATTGTCATGTGTACATAGCTACAGTGTAGTTATGACAATGAAATTCTTAGGTCACAGGCTCCTCCTCCAACAGTGCAACACAATAAAACAGATAAAATATAATATAATAGAAACAGTGCAGAATAGTCTATATACAGTAATATATATATATAAGTTAGGGCTGTCCCGAATACCATTTTTCGGGCTCCGGATATTCGGTAGTAATCGGCACCGAATATTCGAATATTCGGCCAGCGTGTATTTTGGTGTATTCATGGCATTCATTTTGTTATTCTACAGTATTGTTGTTTTATAGATATCAACCCAATTTGTGTTCTTTGAAATTGAAAAGGATATCGCATTGTGTTTGTTACTTTCGTTGCAGTTGTATATGTCTTAAGTGTCTTGGCTTCCTATTTATGGACATGCTTTTATTTTGAAGGAGAGGTAGCGCTGTTAACAGGAAGTTGTTGTTGCTATGGAAACAACGTGACGGAGATTAACGGAGAAAAGTAATAACTACATATAAAGACGGAGAAAGTAAAGGATAACGTTTATGGTTAAGTGTTAGCACCCCCCGAACAAGCTCTTACGTTGATATTGGAGATTTCAATAAATTCAATTTGAAGAAAAAACAGGGAAAAAACAAACAAAACGAATATCCAAATAACGAAATTGAAACCCGAATAGTACTCCAACGAACGAATATTCGGATATTCGAATATTCGGGTACAGCCCTAATATAAGTTGCAAACAGATGAATGTTATGGATGTTGTTTCAGAAGTTTAGGTGTTTAACAGTCTTATGGCCTGTGGGATGAAACTGTTAGTCTGGTGGTTTTAGACCTGATGCAGCGGTTAGTACGTCTACTGTATTTCCTGTGTCCTTTCTTACCATCCTCTTCTTCCTGTTATCCCTCCCTCTCCTTTAGGAACGGTGTTTGCTCGTCTGGCCGTGTTCCCGGTCATCGTGAAGGGCCAGAGGGAGGCGGCCAAGCTGAGCAATGTTCTGCCCGAGCTGACCAAACTGAACACCAGGATGAGCGAGGCTAAAAACAGTGGAAACAAATTTGACTGTAAGAAATCTTCTTCTTTTAAGTCACAATAGAGATGTTTATTAGTGTGTGCATGTAGACAAAAATCAGGTTTTAGCTTCGTCATGACCTGTCGTTTGCTTGTTACAGTTGCCAAGGCCTACTCTGACCTGAACTTGTTCCAGAAGAAGCACGATGTCAACCCTCTCCGCGGATTCCTGGTACCTTTGATTCAGGTCAGTTAATGTCTTTATCCTGGTTATATCCATATATATAAAGTGTGTATAATTTGTCAAAGCAGATATAATTTTCACGTCTGTATTTCTATTCAGTTTACTTTTGTGGAACGAAAATTGCATTTAGACGAAGACTTGCTGTTCACATAACTGTGGCACCTTCATATTTGTAAAAATATTGATGATATGGCTTAAAGGTCACCTATCATGCTATTTTTAGGCAATAGCATAGGTCTCAGATATATAAAAACCAGGTCTATGAAGTGTTTTGCTCAAAATACCAAACAGATCACTCATTCTAGCCATGCCTCATATCCCTCTATTTCACTTCCTGTTTCAAAAGTGCTGATTTGGGGTATAACGCTTAAAAAAATAAAAAAAGGAGGGGTCTGAGCTCATGCGGGACCCGGCAGCTACTGTCTAAACTAAATACTGCCGTGATAAAACGCCATATCATGGATTATCAAGGATTATTTCTGAAACAGTATGGAGCTCAAAGGCTTTCTCTCTTGCCGGTTATACCACAAGGTGAGTTCCTTTTTACTTCCTGCTTCTTCACACACATGCTCTCCAGTACAGGTTAGCTCTGAGTGTTAGCGATGCTAATGTAAACATGCACCGACCATATTACGTCCAAAACAGTCGGGCATTGTTTCTGATAGCAACGTTTCTGATCGTGCCGTGGGTCCACATTTCAGATATTACGTCACATTGGAGGCAAATCTGGATCAGCTCCGTTGTAGCCCCGTTTTTTGGAGATTTGGGTACGGAGGAAAATAGAGGGTTTTATTTTCTGACGCTGCGTGAGTTCCCCGACACACCGGGGACACATGTTTATGTATAAAAGACATAAAAAAGTGCACTTTGCATGATAGGTCCCCTTTAATATTTCTCCGTTTAGTATGAATCCATTTAGTTTGCCACATATAACCATATAAGGCATACACATCCAGTGAAATGTAATTCAGCATCTGCCTTCAACGTGTGCATTAAAAAGAGTTTACAAAAATTGGAAATAGCAACAATATCTGTGTATGATTACAGTTTTCCAGTTCATGTGCTGTCAGGATAAACCCCTCATGTGTTCCTCCAGGCCCCGGTCTTCATCTCCTTCTTCATCGCGCTGAGGAAGATGGCTGAACTGCCGGTGCCCAGCATGCAGAGCGGCGGCCTGCTCTGGTTCCCCGACCTGACGGCAGCAGACCCTTTTTACATCCTCCCTGTAATCGTCACGGGAACCATGTTCTTCATCCTGGAGGTCAGCTGGCTTTCTTGTCGTAAAGAAAGAAAGATAACTGAAAAGTCATATCGACAGGATTATAGTGTTTTATTCACTGCTTTGTCTCTTTTAGCTCGGTGCTGAGTCTGGTGTCGACAACCCCAACCTGAGAACCATGAAGACTGTGTTCAGGATCATGCCTTTTGTCATCCTTCCTTTCACTATCAACTTCCCCACGGTCAGTCACCTTATTGTTTTAACTTCACCTTACATCATACGCCGCAGCCGTTTAATACCGATCCTTTTCTCCTCTACCAAACCTCAGGCGGTGTTCACCTACTGGCTGACCTCCAACTGCTTCTCCTTGTGTCAAGTCGTCCTGCTCAGACACCCATTGGTCCGAGAGAAGTTAATGATCCCGGCACGGATCGAGCACCCAACCTCAGCCATGCCCCAAAATGAGGGTTTAATCGCAAGCCTCAAGAAGGGTTGGTATCTAAACTCTACATCCAACTGATTGCATTTGATGGAATCATTTTAGTTTTTAGTAGAATAAGTCAATTATCAAGTTGTAACTTTGGTTTGGTTTCCAGGCTGGAATAACGCTCAACTGGCCCAGCAGCTGGCAGAAAGGGAAAGAAGAATCGATAATCATCTGGAGATCGCTTCTAAAGGTCAGTGTGTCCAAGGTGTGCAGCTGGAAAAGCACATTTGCATATGATATTATGTGGCTTGAATGATATGATGTGTATGTAAAAGTGCATCATAATTGACATAAATGAAGAATAAAGTTGCATAACACTGAATAACTGACACAATAGCCTGTTGGGTTATTATTAGCCTCAATAGACTGCTTATTTAAATGCTGTTATTCAATTATGTGCACAACACAAGGAAGTGGTCTTGATGTAGAAACGGCAGATGTGCTCCCCCTTGTGGCCATACACTGGTATTACAACAATAAGACCGAAACAAAATAATATAATAAAGAAGTAACTCTGACATTAATGGGATTATGGGCCTCAAAAAGAGCAAATAGTGTGAGAAAATGAATCCATCACTTGAAGGATACTTAAAATATAAATACATCTTGATGGATATTCATTTGTGCGTATAGTTTAAGGCCTGAACACTGATAGCAACTAAGTAGACATTCCAGTTTTCATGACGGTGCAATTCATATTGTGTTTTTGGACTGTAGGATGGACAAAATTAAACATTTGATTGATCAATATTTACTGACATTTTGTTGACCAATTAAGTATTTGAAGAAAACAATTGATAGATGAAGGCTACACGGATCGATGAGCATGATTGTGTCTGTGGTGTCGGCTTTGGCACTTTCTGTGTGCTCTGAAACTCAATGTTTTTATACGTCTTCTCTTTATGTTTCTCTGCAGGTCCACTGAGGCAGACTTTTAACCACAATCCCCTGCAGCAGCAGCTGACCCCCCCCACAGCCACAGCTAAAGCAAAGCCAGCTGGCAAGGCGGAAAAGCCATGGAAGGACACTATTGAATAGACAGACTGATGATGATTTTTGTAAATATTTATGGATGGATAAGAGGACAGTGTGGGAGGAAAGGGTTGTCATTATGTATTATTCTTATTAAAATGTCAAATCTGCCTCAAAACAACATTGTTGGTGTGTATTGTTGTGATTTCTGAGTACACAATAGTAGAGCTGTCGACCAATCAGTTCATTGATCAGCGCCTCTTACCATTGTCTCCTTTCATGAAGTTATCTGACTTGATTGAATGTTTACATGTCAAGTCTGGAAATCAGTCATTTTTGCATATATGTATTTGATGTTTTAATTAATTTAAACATGTGAAGTGCTCTATTTTTCTTGATTCTAGCATAATGTAGAAATGACACTAAATATTTTAAATCTGAGAATGTATGATATACTTTATGGTAGCCTTGTAGAGTAGAGTTGGGAAATACAGTAAAGTAGTTGTACTCCAGCAGAGTACTTTGAAGGTGCCCAAAACTGCCTTCAAAATATATCCATAAAACTACACACACAAATAAAAGGTACATTTACAATAAGAACTAAAACGGCCCGAAAATACATGTAACATGTATTTGTGTTGTTTTAAAGGACAATATAAATGTCATATTATCTTTACAAATAATGTACACTGAAGACGGGCGAAGCGTGTAGCTGCGCGCAGGGAGAATTGACTCGTCCGGCTTCCCGTAGCAGCTTTGCTTTTCCTCCAGCATGGCTGCCATCAGGAGCGGGGTGACTCCGGCTTGTTTAGCGAGATGTTTCCTGAGTCAGAGAGTAAAACCGAGCCGGGGCAGCCATCCCCCTTCAGACATATGGAACCACGTAAGTGTTGTTTACAGTTTCACACATGGTACTTCATCACTGCTTCTGAAACAAAGTCACAAACGGAGACTTTCCCCGGCTAACTAGCTAGCCGGTTAGCATCCCCTGCACAGCCTTCTGTTTGACTTTGACACTGACAGCCTCTCTAGTATTTACTGCAACTGACAAAACGCCAGGTTATAAAACAAGAACAACATGGGCAGTGTTGCCAAAAGCACTGAAATGCATGCATATGCGTTTATACAATAACTTTATTTTGTTTAATTGTTTTGTCTTGTGTATATTTATGTTGCATTGTTGGAGAAGCCTGGGACTTGTGATTTCCATTGCCATAAGTAGACTTGTGCATATGACTATAGCCTTTGAACTTTAAAGTTTTAGACCACCATATAGTGCAATAGATACCACCCCCTCGATTAATGTGACACAGTAACAGCCCCCTATGTGTCATTAGTTTCTTATTGTGTATGTGGCTGACACTTCCCTTCTCTTTTACTCAGCGGTTGCTCCAGAAGTCCCATCTGCACACAGTGTTTGAGAGCTGCAGTCCTGCTGCCAGGACTCTGCTGGGCCGCAGACAGAACAGGAAGTCCCTCTGGGTGAACGCTGCGGCCGTCAGACACAACAGCTCACAGGTGAGACGGCACACATGTGAACAGGTTAATCATAACATAGCTGTTGAGCAGAATCAGTTAACTTGATATTGACAGATCCCACCTTAGGATGGAACCACGACGACTTCACTGTTGGACGCTTCTGAAGTCCTTCCTCTCCTGCAAACCTTCCCCGTCTCTCTGCCTGCTGACCCCACCCCCATCATCACACAACCAATCACAGAACAGGTAGCTGTGACTACATTAAAAGTCACATTTAAAGACTTTAGTCACCTTCTAACTTTATATGATTCCATTTTTATTTTCAGATCCCTGTTTTGTCGCAGTCGTTCACTGAGCAGGTCGCTGATGTCTCTTCAACGGCAGCGGAGGTCCTTCAGGCTGTGGTCGCAGAACCCAGTTTAGCGGCGCTGGGTTTGGCCTCACGCACACCGGTGGGGATGGTCCAGAACCTGTTAGAGTACATTCACATTGACCTTGGAATACCCTGGTGGGGGGCCATCGTCGTAGGTAAGCAACACTAGATTAGACATTCTCTGGAAAAGTAGTAAAGCATATCAGAATTCAAAATCATATCTGTTTTGGGTGATTTACATGCAAGTGTATAACGTGAGCTTGAGAGCGTTCTACATGTGTGTGTTGAGACTGTTTCACATGTGTGTTTATGAGCGTTTCAAATGTGTGTTTGCGGGACTGTATAATGTGTGTATGAAAGCATTTCACATGGGTATATGACAGTGTTTCTCGTGTGTTTACGAAATGTTTCACATGAGTGTATGTAAGCCTTTCACATGTGTATATGAGAGCGTTTAATATTTCCCTTCTTATCCTTGTCCTCTTCCTCTTTATCCCTCCCTCTCCTTTAGGAACGGTGATTGCCCGTGTCGCCGTGTTCCCGGTCATCGTGAAGGGCCAGAGGGAGGCGGCCAAGCTGCACAATGTTATGGCCGTGTTTGGCAGACTGAATAACCAGATGAGCGAGGCGCAAAACAGTGGAAACAAAATAGAATGTAAAATCTCGTTCTTCTTCTACATTTCATTTTTCTTTTGAGCCACGATTTAGAGTTCTGTTGGTGTTCGTGCGTTTGAAGACATCAAGCTTCAACAACTTGTCATGAGCGGTCCTTTCTATGTTTCAGTTGCCAAAGCCTACTTCAAGCTGAGCTTGTTCAAGAACAAGCATAATGTGAATCCTCTCCGCGGGTTCATTGTGCCTTTGGTTCAGGTCAGTCTATCTCTATCAGGAAGTGTGAGTGAATTTAGTCAATTACTAAACTTAAGTACAATTTCAGGGTACTTCTACTTAACTTTACTCTTATACTCCACTACATTTTGGATCTCACTACTGTACTCTATACTCCACTACATTTATTTTTAAACATTGAGATCTAATTACACGTTAACATATCTATTAGCAGTTAACAAAGTAATTAAAATAGCACCAGCGTTACCGTCTGTAATGCATCGCTAATCATAATCCGGTCATTTAATAAATATTCTGAAATGGGCCATAATGCCAAATGAGTACTTTCACTTTTAGCAGTTTAATATACTTTAATGCAAATACCTTTGAACTTTGAGTTAACAGTTATTTTTAATTAACTAAGTGACTTGTTGAGGCTAAATTACAGCAGATGCTTCATGTGCCACCTGCTGTTCATATTAAATACTGCAGTGTACCTTCTCAAGAGACATTTTAAAAACATTTGGATGATATGGCAATAATTTTCTCTGTTAAGTTACAATCAATTTGTTTGTCACTTTAATAATTCTGGTCAAATGTAATCCAAAATGTACCTGCATCAAACATAAAATAGAAAGGGTAATAATATATGTGTTTTATCACTTAATACCATCAGGATAAACCCCTCATGTGTTCCTCCAGGCCCCAGTCTTCATCTCCTTCTTCATCGCGCTGAGGAAGATGTCTGAACTGCCGGTGCCCAGCATGCAGAGCGGCGGCCTGCTCTGGTTCCCCGACCTGACGGCAGCAGACCCTTTTTACATCCTCCCTGTAGTCGTCACGGGAACCATGTTCTTCATCCTGGAGGTCAGCGGGCTTTGACCTAACTTGTCTTACGGCCAGTCCACACAGCGGCGTGCGTTGACGCTTCACCATTCACTTTGGATGGGGTGACGTCACTTTTTGCCGAACTGCATTGTGGGAAGCGACGCGGAGCTTTGCTGGCGTGGCTCGCTGCAAAAGTTGAGCAATGTTCAACTTTTGAAGCCTCGGCAGAAGTGTCAGCCAATCGAATCATATGCCACTACAAGCTCTAGCCAATCAAACCGCTGCTTGTGTGTCAGGGGCGGGAGATTCATGTGATTGGTTGTTGGTCGAGTTTCAGACACGCCTGCCGGCAAGCTTCAACGCACGCTGCTGTGTGGACGGGCCGTTACAGAAAGACATTAAAGAAAGAACGTCAAATAATCACCGCATTGTCGCTTTATTTTTTAGTTTGGTGCCGAGTCTGGTGTTGAAAACCCCCAACTACGACACTTGAAGACTGTGTTCAGGATCATGCCTTTTGTCGCCCTCCCTTTCACAATCAGCTTCCCCACAGTGAGTCCGTTTACTGTTTGAACCTCAAATCACATCTTACACACTGTAGGTAGCTAATGCATCGAAATGTGACAACCCTTTTGTCCTCTACCAACCCTCAGGCGGTGTTCACCTACTGGCTGACCTCCAACTGCTTCTCCCTGGGTCAAGTCGCCCTGCTCAGACACCCATTGGTCCGAGAGAGGTTAAAGATCCCGGCGATGATCCCACACCCAATCCCAGCCAACAGCGACGGCTTATTGGAAAGCATCAGGAAAAGTAGGTGTCCGAACGTACATCTAATAGATTACGATTTAAGGCCAAGTCAGTTGTCTTACATGTTGGAAATGTCTCGTCTGCAGGCTGGAAAAACGCTCAAATGGCCCGAGAGCTGGCAGAGAAACAAAGAAGAGTTTAAAATCATCTGGACCTCGCTGCTTAAGGTCGGTTCATCAGGCTTTATTTCAGTCGCTAAGAAACTCCTGGATGTCATTTCTCTAAATGAGAATAAAGGATAATAAAAAGTGCGATATGACTTCTCTTTTATTTTTCTCTGCAGGGCCACTGAGGCAGACTTTTACCCACAATCCCCTGCAGCAACACCCATGGCTGCAGCGTCAGAAAGACGGAAAAGCCTGCTGGCAAGGCTGAGCAGACTGAAAGTGATTTATGTAAATATTTATGAATGGAAGAGATGACAGCGAAGGAGAGAACTGTAATTATGTTATCAATAATTATGTGTATTATAGTAATTAAAATGTCAAATCATTTTCAAAACAACCAGTTTGGTGAGTGTAATGTTGTGATTTTTTTCATAAAACGTAGCTGCAATGATGAGTCAACTGATCAGTTAGTGTTTCTCAAACATTTTCATTCAGGACCACTTAACCAATAAAAAAACACTCGTGGACCACCTAACTCCACAAATATCCAAAAACACATCGTTTTTCTAGAACAGATTACAAATCGCCTGAAAATGGTACAAACAAGTGGCAACATGTGTGATGAAGGTGTTGCGCTGGGCTATATCATGCAATTGAAAGTGAAACATAAGCTCGCTCCATTGCGGAGATATTCCCGCGAGAGTGCGGAAAACTTAAATTTATTTATTTCAAATGTGAAATATTACCAATATACTCACGGACCACTAGGGGGCGATCGCGGACCACTGGACCACACTTTGAGAAGCACTGAGTTAGTGGATTGGCTCTAAAATAATGCTGTTTAGAGAGATTGTCTTGCCTTTTACGTCATATTAAATGAGTGTCCCGTCCCTGGGTATTGAAGAAAAAAAAGACATACATTTAAGTGAATCCACTTCCCTAGAAACATACTTGGAAATCAAAGACATTGGTCGATTTATGTTGTCGAGAAGTAATTTTATTATAAATACTTGCTTGCCGCTCAACTGTCACAAACTCTTACATTTAAACACCATGTTTAAGTCACAAGAAAGTACATTTGAGTAAAAATAGCCCTTCACTAAACATCACAGCTGACCGTATAAAACATTATTAACCTTTCCTCCCACATAAGTGAGCGTGGGAACATAAATCTCTTTTACTGCTTGATTTTCTTTGTGCAAATTATAATAAAAATAACACCAAGGATGTTCCTACGGTCAGCAATGCAGCAGCACACAATTTATTACAATAATAATTTGCCACCTTCCAGTCTAATTTAAAAAAACTACACAAAATACCGGTCCTGACGTGTGAATTAAATAATTCTCTACAAGTTCTGTCGTATAAAGAGGTGTTGATTAATTCAGGAGTGCATTCAAATGTTCCCTCTGAAGTCAGCTGGAGTGAAATGCTGGCCATCAGTCACCCGGGCAACATCAGGATGATTGACAGGTCAGAGAGCTGGGTCCAGCTCAAGCCCAAATGTTTATTCGTCCATCGAGGCGGCTGGCCACGATGCGTTCAGGTTCTACATTTGTGCGTTTGCGGGTCTCCGGCAGGCTGTTGATAACCAAACGTCTACTCTTCGTGGTCCATTTCAGTCAGAACAGAGAAGCACACCTTCTGGATCACCACGCCGAATTTAGCTGAAAGAAATGAAGACAAGAGGAACGTTTAAACGATCTGTTCATGTACCATTTCACCAAATCCAGATGTAAGCATTGACGCCATCTTTTAAGTTGACATCATTCATTAACGTTAAAGCACTCTGCAGCAGCTACGATATCATGTTAAGGAAATAGCTCGACCCAACTTGAACATGTCTAGCACTCGGTTAAAAGACAGTTAGGCTGGAACATTTCCCAGGATGCACTGCAGTTTTCAAAAATCCACCCTTTCATTTAGCAAGTTAGATACGTTACTGTGAGTCTTGTTTGTGGTGAAATTGGCATAAATAATCAGATATTTTCTATACTTTCAGACAGTTTGTTATATTTTCTTTTAAATCATCCCCTCACACCATTTTTGGTAAAGGAAGGTCTATCATTTTTCTTTGTGTTAAGATCAATATTGTGTCCTGCAATTCTCCCTGCTTCTCTTATTCTCCTTCCTCAGGTAAAAGTTCATTACCCCTCAGCCAAAGAACATCTTTTTTTGCAGCCTAATCCTTTTTAATTCCCTCCTTGGACAATTATCCAACAGGAATCAAACTGGTCAGTGGCCCTGAGGTTACTTAAGACCCCTGCTGTTTTAAAGTATGAAAGCAATGTGTTAATCCTGCAGTGTTCTTACCGATGAGTCTCCGTAGCGCCAGTGGCCTCTTCGTGGCCGGGGTGTAGATGCAGAGGAAGTACACGGGAATACCCGACAGGGCGATGCCGATGCCGATCAGAGAGTTGATGGTGTCACTGTAGAGCGGCACCACCACCAGGAAGACGGTGAGGAGGCAGAACACGATGGGGAAGATGAGACTGAGCTGAGGGGCGAAGAGAACAATAGAGTTGAGGGTTACAACATATCATCGAAATTATAGGATAAACATTCATTCTATCGCACCTTTCACAACCAGTTACAAGCTGCTTTACAAGTGCAGGTAAAATACAATACCATACGTTTTTAGCCCTTGTATTTTTGTTATAAAAAGAATTTTTTTTATTTTCCTTTACAGTTATTGACAGTATCAACAACTTGTGGAAGTAGTGGGCGTACGACTGGAAATATGAGATTTGGATTACACTTTTTGTGAGAGTTTTTTAACGGTTGTTTAGATATAGTTTTGCTGTTGCTAAATTAGGCCACCATTGACTTCAATTAATTGTGACTTTTCACCACTTTTGGATTCTTTGTACATTGTTTTCTTCATGACTTTAAGGTAAGCCAGGGTGAGTCATTGATAAATAAATTGTCCTTTTGTTGGTGAATTACTCCTTTAAACAGAAAATCAATCACGGTTACACGCACAACTGAATATGTGATGTCACTTTTGTCACATTTGAAGATGAAAATAATTGGTGTGTTGAGTTGTAATGTAGGCTGCAGGTGATATCTCTGGTTCTGTTTCTTACCTTTAGCGGCCTCTTCCTGTCCGGCTGCTTCCAGCGCAGATACAGTTGCCCCAAGATGGACAGCCCGACGAAGAACCAGTAGCTGAAGCTGTAGTAGTTGATCAGCCTGAAGACGTCTTCCACACACAAGTATATCAGAGCCATGACGCCCTGCGGAGAGGAACAAGAAACAACGCCAGTCAGACTGTGATGGACGCAACAGGGGAATAAAACAGATGTCATGTGATGGACAGGAAATGATCGATGAGGGTTGACTGACGTTGAAGAGCAGCGCGGGGATGGGGGTGTAGCGATGGACGTGGATCATGCACAGGTAGTCGGGCAGGTGGCCCTCTCTGGAGCCCACGAAGAACAGCCTTTAGAGACACAAAGAACATGGACGATGATGTCGAGCTACTCATAAAACCAAAAACACGAGAAGACTAACACTTGTGATGTCATCAAGTATACAGTCTGGAGCGGCTTCATATCCTTGTGCTGGATGACGTCACACATTTGAGTTTTATCACACACGTTTGCTTGTGGATTTTTGGAGAGATTTGTCCAATTTACTGACTGTTTTGTACAATAGGAAGTCCCTGCACAAGTTTCGAAAAGGGGCGTAGTTCCCCTTTAAGATTTTGCTCCTCTTAATTGAATAATATCCAGAGCTTGACAGACTTAGATGCCCTCAGAATATGGAAACAGTGGTTGCGATCGTAATCATTCCTCCTGTTCAAAGTAATTTATGCTTTTCAAACTTTAAGATAAACATTGTGATGTGCTTTCAAAGTCCACAGCAATGTCATACTAAAAAAGACTAGCTAGAGTTGACAACATATTCTGTCGCTGTTGGACACAATGAGTAAGGTGCTAATAACACAGAGATGAAATTACAACAAAACATATTCCCTCACCTAGAGGAAGCGAGGATGGAGGCGTTGAGTCCTCCGAAGCAGGAAAGAGCCACCGCCAAGGGAATGGTCCAGTTCATGACGCCAAACACCTGGTCTGCAAACGTCTAGAAGCAAGAGAATGAATGGTGTTAATGCACTTGATGGACTCAAAGTAATCAGAAGTCCCTTTTTATTCGTCCCACAAAGGGGAGATTTCCATCGGTACAGCAAGTACAGAGAGAGATGAACTTACCACAGCCACGGCATCACTGGCTAAGATTGCGTTCATGGGCAGGACGGCGTAGTAAGCCACGTTTGTCAGGATGTAGATGACGGTGACGATGGGCATGGAGATAGCGATGGCCAGTGGAAGATTCCTGTAGTTCACCAAGACAACCAGCAGAGGGAAGCAAAACAAATGAGAAACGGAGGCTTTAGACATCTTTTAGGGTCAAGAGCAGATCGACCCCGTGGGTGAGGGGAGGACGGGGATTGTGATAAATTGGGGCCGTTTGTCACTTAATCTCCCTGGGAACTCTGGGAGAGGCTTGTGATCCAATCACATGTGTAGTCTTACTTTATTTGATCAGTGTTTGGCTCTGTGAATCACACCAAAGGGCTCAAACACACACACACACACACACACACACACACACACACACACACACACTCACTCAATGTGATTGTTTCCTATTGTCTGAAACATCAGAGCGGAACTGGTAACCTTTGTGCAAGGAAAGTAAGCGTTTCCTTTGGCTTCACAGGAATAATCTTGTGAAGTTAACTGTAGTAAGTGGTCACAGATTGCAGAAAGGTCGTTTTAAAACTAGTAATGTATCAGCAGAAGACAATACTGCAACCTAAATCATCACATTTGTCTTATCTATGCCTAGGGGAAGTACAGAATTCTGATCTAAAGGAGAACATCAATATCTGTGAACATGACTTCCTCTCTCTTGAAGCCAGAAACCGAAACTTGTGATGTCATCAGGTATAACATCTGGAGCGGCTGCATATCC
>CALSBZ010002273.1:26153-48328 GCA_943591055.1 Gobionotothen gibberifrons
TGGTGCTGACCAGGTCAGCCTGGGTCTCCTCTTCAGAGTGCATGGAGCCGTTGATTGGGCTACCATCAGCTGGGGCGTTGTCTCCCAGACGCAGGGGGTCCTCTGCTCCCACTGAGGGGGGATTACGGGTCACGGGTGGGCTAACACTTGATGCGGAGCTTTCCAATTCTTCCGTCTTCACAGATGTGGCGTCAGCAGCTGTGGATTTCTTAAAAGTAGACCCTGAGGTGAGAGCATCAATTGGAGACTTGGAGCTTGTTGTCAGGGCCAGAGGAAGGAGTTGTGGGGCTTTAGATGGGGAGCCATTCTCACGCTCATCGAAAACAGCAGCTGTGTCCCCGTCTTCGGGAGGCATATCTTCATCAGGTGGTATTTGTCCACCCAGGTGCAAGCGGATATGGTGCTGAAGTACCAAGGCATTGGTGAACTTGCGTGGGCACAATGGGCAGGAGTTCAAGGCGCGGGAGTTGGCCGGTCTTGCGCGGTGCGTGGCAAGGTGGGCTCTAAGGCTGCCCTTTGTGGAGAAGGAACGACCGCACTGCTTACAAGGGAAGGGGCGCTCTCCCAGATGTGTGGCCTGGTGCAAGCGCAGAGCCCTGGGGCAGCTGAGGACACGCAGGCACACAGCACACTGATTAGCAGCCTGAGCGGTGGGCAGAGAGTGAGTATTCATCGTAGTGCCAGCACCTAAGACTCCCTGGCTGGTCATAAGTCCAGTAGCACTTGGGCTCAGGCCGAGAGCAGCCAACATTTCCCTGCGATAGGCACTGGAGGTGGTGGACAGGTCATGGCCGTATGTGTCCCCATGAGCATCAGCAGCTGATAGTGAGGAAGAAGAGGCACCTCGCTGTGGCTGCTTTTCAAGCTTCTGCACCAACCGTTGCAACTTCGAGGTGTCTGAGGTCAGGGTAGAGGTGGTGGTAGAAGATGAAGAGGAGGTTGATGGTTTGGGGAAAGGTGGAAAGGGGAAGGGTAGCTGATGGGGAGAAGTGAGGTGGGCGGCAGATGAGTGGCCTGGGGGTCGTAGAAGTGCAAGGTGGTGAGAGGAGGTGCCGTCAGGGAAGAGGATCTTAGGAAGGTGGGCCAGTTGGGAGTATGGGGACGCAGAGTGAGGAGGTGTGTTCTCATCAAACCGCTGCTGCTTTACTCCTTTGAACTGGCTGCCCATGGCGGAGGAGGAAGACGAGGATGTAGAGGAAGGAGGCAGACCAGTGCCGGACACGCTGGCAGCAGCTGCCGCCGAGGCTCTGTTCAGCTGAAGCAGTGAATGGGCTGTGGACAGCAACGCCATGTCCACTGACGGCGGCAGCGGTAACGAGGAAGGCGATGGCCGAGAGGACGCACCAGACAGGAACCCTAGTGCCATGTTCTCCGTCATCCCGGGAATGCTTCCTTTCACGGCGTTGAAATGCTCGTCGTCATCGGCACGCCGTTTTCTCCTTCTCTGGATCGGGCTGGGAGCGGGAGGCGTCGGCTCGCACAGTGCCGGGGGCAGCAGGGAAAGAGACAGCTCCGGGTTCTGCTCTCTGTGGCGCAGGAAGTGGGCTTTCAGGTTCCCTCTGGTGGTGAAACGGCTCAAGCACACCGGGCACTGGTAGGGCCTTTCGCCCGTGTGAGACCTCAGGTGGATCTGGAGCGAGGAGTCGCTGCTCAACACCTTCCCACAGAAACGGCACGCGTGGTGAGGGCGTCCTGCTAAGGAGGAAGAGCCCAGGGAGGAGCTGGGCTGGAGGTCCTGGGAATGACTGGCGGTAGGAAGGGGAGGGGTGGGGAAACTGAGACCGTTGCTATGGCCAAACGAAGAGGTGTTGGATGACTTCTCGTGGAGGTAGCGTGGCGGTAGGCCCAGTGACAAGGACATAGGGTGTAGGGAGGCAACGGAGGGGCTCATGGAGGTTGACATAGATGAGGTAGAGGAGGATAGAGCTCTGCTGCCATTGACGTGTGTAGCAGCCGATTTGGAGACGGGTGGCTGTGGGAAGAGGGAAGACGGAAGGCCAGTCAAAAGCGATGAGGTTGTGGTTACTGGCGTGGCAGTGGAGGGGTGCGTTGGGGATAGAGATGTCGGTCCTAGGGACTTGTGGTTGCTGTCTGCTCCGCCAACCTGTTGGTTATTCTCATGGCCAAAGACAGCCCCCCCCAGCCTCAGCACGTGCCTACAGATCTCCTCTGTTATCTGCATCTGGTGGATTTGCCGCTGCTGTAAAACCCTCAGCTCTTCCAGGAGTATCGCCAAGGTGGGTGACACCTGGATCTGTCCCTGCTGCCCGGGAGAGGTGGATGCCTGATGATGATGATGATGCTGATGATGACCTGGACTGGAGCTGTCGCGGCGAGGCAGCACATACTGAGAAGAAGAGGATGAGGAAGAGGAGGACGAGGTAGTGGTGGTGGCCGAGCAGCCCATTGTTGGGGAGGCCATGGTGGAGTGAGGGTTTCCTTGGTGAAGAAGGCTGTGGGAACCTGAGGTTTGACCCAGGGGAGGAGGTGAGTGAGTCTGGGATGAGAGCGAGGGGTGCGGGAAGTCTGGGGAGAGGGAAGAGTGGGTGTTGGGGAGGGAGGTGGTGAAGGGGGCGATGTGGCTGGGCCAGTGGGGAGGAGGCGAGCTCTCGCTGGGCAAGGAGGGCGCGTGGAGCCCACCAGGGGATGGGCGAGGGGCCAAAGGCGGCTGGCAGTCCTGGTGAGAGGTGGGGGATGAGGAGGAGGACCCTGATGAGGTACCTTCTGAGCCAAGAGATGTTGATGGTGACTTCATGCCCAGGTGATCATCTGAGGATTGACAGAAAAATATATATATTTTAAACTTTTAATTCCATTTTGTTTGTTTCTTTGCAGGCATTAGTGTGTCTCCAATATCAGACCAAATATTAAGGTTTGTCAATTAATCAAAACGTTCTGGTCCAGTTACAGTCTGTTTATTTCATTGATTCTACATAATGTTTACAAGTTTAGTTTGCAAATGTGTGTGCATACCAAAAGATCAGGTTACGACTTCAAAAGAAATGCCTGCTAGGAAATGGCCTTGAACAAGCAAATAAACAAGTGGAAGAAACTCTGAAGTCTATGAGTCTTTGTAATGTCTTGTCTCAATCTGTGCTCTCCGGAGCAAAACTCCTCAAACATCTTGCACACACAAAAAAGCTTACAGACCACCTTGCTGCTATGGCAACACATTTTACAGGACAATGGGCATCACCAAGACAACCCATAACCCCTCTTAACCCACCCCCTCCCTACAGCAGTCACGTCTTTCATCTCCCTATTCACCCTTCCCCCCTTACGTCACAGTAGAGGTCAAGGGTCAGGCCAAGCTAAGGGTTCTGGGCACTGTCCAGACACTCTGATTGGTCAACTAATCTGACCTGTGCTGCTCGGGGGTCAAATTCTTTCAGAATCTTGAGCACAGAGTGAGAAAGAGTAAAAGAAAAAGAAGGGGGAGGGTAACAACAATGGAGAGACAAACTAACTATTCCCTCCTGGAGTGATATAGTGATGGAATGAAAGACTGTACCTAAGTGAAATTCCTTCTCTGTGACTTCTAAACAAACCTCAACCTGCGGGAAACATAAAAAGAACTACCAGATAAACTTTCTTTGGAGGAAGTTTATCTGCAGAGAGTCCAAAGTGCATGAAGATATTACCCATTGTAAAACAGAACAAGTGCGAGAGCAATCTCTCTTTCCCCTCTGAATCTTTTTTTTCTCATCCATCTGAGCCCCCCCCCCCCCCAACTGTGTAGGAGTATACAGTCAATAGGGTTGGGGGGCGAGAAAGAGGGATAAAGAAAGGGGAGGGAAGTATTGAGAAGGTGGAAAATGGGGGAAGAGGGGTGCATAAGAGAGAAAGGCATGGACGAAGAGAATAGATGGGTGGAAGATTAATCTTTACCAAAAACACTGGCTTCCCTTCCCCCCACCCATACAAACAAATAAGAGGGTGCTCTATACTAATCAAAGACCTCCAGCAGCAGTCAGCGCTGAACAGCCTGTTGGTTTCCTAGAGGACCAACAGCAAATGAAAATGGCCACAGATGTATGTTAGTTAATCCTACTCTATTCATTTCACAGGGACACGTTTATTGTGTGCCTAAGGCCCCCATTTAGTGGGGCCCATTACAGTGAATGGCTGAACAGGAGGGGTTTCTTTAGTTGACAAACTTAGATCTCCAACTTTTTGGTTTGTTCAATCAGGTGCGTTTGTTGGAATGTGTCCATGCATAAATAAACGTGTGAAATTCACCTCGATCAACGACAAAAGCGCACAGTAGCCCAAACAGCGCACACAATTTATGTGCGTCGAAACACAAACTTTTGCTTTGGTTAAGTTTTCCGTTTTTTTGTAGTTAATTCCGCATGCAGTGTTGAGCACCATTTGTTTGCAAGCTTGTTGCACTCTTTCATGAAATTCAAGACAAAAACGCATGCACACTCGTAAAGATGTGTACTCACCGTGAGATAGCAGCCTTGGCCCCCCCGGATCCGAGTTAACTAGATGCTGGGGTCGCTTCTGCTTCCGGCGTGACATGATTCACTGCGACTCAGAGGGAGAGGGGGGCATCAGTTTGTTGAATGGCAGTAGGCACGTTTTTGCGCACTTGGAAGCGCTCCTGAAACCATCCAAGCATTTAAAGTTCAAGAGTTGCGCACATCCCGAAAGCCCCGGAATAAAAAAGGAAATGTTAAAGGAATATGTAAGCTTACTTAAAAGTGATAAAAGAACGTATGCTTTTTGGAAAAATCTAAAAAAAGGTAGCAATAGGTATTTGGAAAGCCGCAGGTCTGCACCGTGCCATATGAAGCTGCCGTGAGTGAGTGCGTGTGTGTGGCTGTTTCCTAAAGTCTCTTCTCCCCCAAAAAACTTGTCCAATTTGCGCCCCTCCTCTCCCACTGCTGCCCCGCTGCATGCACATACAGGGAACACACACACTCACACACACACACACACGCACACACACACGCCATACACACTCACAAACACACACAGAACCACTCCTTGTTCTTCAATGATATTTGCATTTCAATGGCGTGTAACACACAGCCTCCCTGCTTCTCTCTTTCTCATTCTCCCCAGCTTTATTTTTCTTTACACACTCACGCAGCAGCTATAAACTTTCAATAAAACATGACAATTAGGTGTCAAAGCCGTTGGATGGCTTGAAAACAAATGTAAATTGGCGTTAGAATTATCTATTTGACTATAAGATAAATGTTTAAATAATACCAGGAAGAAAATAAATCATTGTGGGTCTAATTAAGATGCAATAACATGTCTAAAGAAGTAACAGGTGACATTTCCATCAGGAAACATCTGTTTAGGTGTACTGCAGACACTTTAATAATTTCAGCAAGGTGGATAAATAGTCAAATACAAGCCATAATTTGACTTGCAGGTGGTTTCCAACAGTCAAAAATCCGTTTTCCCACTCGTTTTATTAAGCCGGATGAGGAGTGCACATGCGATATTTCTACCCTTTGATTTCCATAAGGCCAATTATCAACAACAGCGCACTGAGTTGTGTGCAAGTGGGGCCACACAGCCATTCCACATGCATGTATTTCGTGTGTTACCACCAAGCGTATAATACCCCCCCTCCCACCCCCCAGAAAAAGCATCTTACACTGGAGCTCTATTTAAAAGGCAGAGAATAGATGGGAATCTTTGACAATGGCGTGCTGGACACAGTTGAGTGAGCATCTCCCCTCTCTCACTATGAACCCCCGGATCCACTGCTGCACAGCACAATGCCCCTCTTTCACCCCCCGCCTTTACTCCTGTACCACGTGGAGAATTGGATAAAAGAGGGAGAGAGAGAGAGAAAAGTGGGAGGAGGTGGAGGAGAAGGGGGGCCATATTTAAGTAGGTGTCTCAGATTATACATATATCCACTCAGAGGCTGTGTAAGAAGGGCGTTATTTGATTTGGGGGGTGAAGTTACATGTTTATACAGGGTTTGCGGTTTGGAGTGTTCATTAAAATATCTCACTTCATCCAATTTCATCTTCACTTGTAAAATAACCTGAAAGTAAAGTCCAAATTCACATTCAGTAAAGTAAGTAGCCAGAGAATAACAATGCTAATTGAATTCTATGTTTACTTTATAACAAGTGCATAGCCCGAGTTGTATGCAATCATAACCAGAGGTGGAATAAGTACTCAGATATTGTACTTAAGTAAAAGTAGAAGTAGCCTACCAAGGTGTAGGAATACTCTGTTACAATGAAATAACCTCTATTCGAAATGTTATTCAAGTAAAGTATAAAGTATTGGCATCTAAATATACTTAAAGTTTCAAAAGTAAAAGTACTCATTATGGAGATTGGCACATTTAAGGATACTATATATTGTTTTGATTAAATGTTCTTAGGTAGGCTACTTACACCACCCATAAGCAAAAGTTACCTATTTACATATTTTAAAATCTCCGTATAAAGTGAATGTGTCGAGATTTTACAGTTGAGAGTCTGAGTGGTAATCAGCCAATCAGAATACAGTATTCATTTAGCGTCACCTGCCGAGTGAAGAGCTAACTGGTAGGTTTGCAGCTAATCTCCCGAAATGTACTTACATTTGCCTTTAAAGTGTCCGTACAAGTTTATCAATATATACTTTAAGATGTCAAAGTATTTCTCTTTAAAACCAGCGGTTAAACAAAACGCGGAGATAGCTGTTAACTAACTGAGCATATCAAATGACCTGCTATCATGCTAATGCTAACATTTAATGGCAGTTGACGTAACATTAAGCTAGCTAATTAAGCTAAGCTACATTGCTACATACTCCTTCACGCAGCAAGGTTTTGGGGAATATATTATTTCATTTGCTAGTAGTAACCCATTTTCTCATTTGAAATAGATAAGTTGTCCAAAGTAAAACTCGGAGGAAAATGTTCTAACAATAAACATGGACTAAATATTGCTTAATGTATGTACACAAAGGTGTAAACAGTGTTTTAAGTATATAATGTTAAGTGTCGAAACTCCTATGTCCTGACCTAAGGGATGTCCCTAAGCCTAATGATCAGAAAAGAAAACCCCCAAAAATGTATGAAATAGCAAAAGTCATTCAATGTTACACACGCACACACACTTAACTTTGTAACCCTACCTGGTTATTCTGTTACCAAATGTTATCAAATTGGTTCTTGAATTTGTAAAACCTCTTTCAATATAATACCAAAGCCTTAGACCTGCTATAGCATTACACTATTTTTGTATTTGCTTTACCTCGATATTGTTATGCTCTTTTAAAATCAATTGTATGTCATTGCTTGATATAACTTTCCGTTAATGACTTGCCTATTGCTTTGAGCTCCATTCATGACATGTTACTGTTCTTCTCACAGTCGGGGCCATGTCTTTCTGCGATGACACGCTCCTGTGTAACTTCCCAAAGTGTCGCACCAAGCTGGGCGGCTTTGCCTGGGTCACAGCTTGCTCGCATGTCTTCTGTGATCAGCACGGGTCCGGTGAGTTCAGCCGCTCCCCCGCCATCTGCCCGGCCTGCTCCTCTGCACTGTCAGGGAAGCTGGACATTGTGAGGACAGAGCTGTCACCATCTGAGGAGTACAAAGCCATGGTGCTGGCAGGCCTGCGACCAGATGTGATCCTGGACATCAGCGCCCGAGCTCTGGCCTTCTGGAGCTATCAGGTCAAATATAATCCTGTTTGTATGTATGGGAACATCACTGTAATTATGAGTCTTGTAATGTAGTTTGTTACCAGTCTGGTTGTCTTGTAATTCCCTTGTCTTTGTAAGCAGGTCCATCAGGAGCGCATGTTTCAAGAGTACAGTCTGTCTCGAGCGGAGGCCCAGCTGAAGCAGATGGATAAAGTGGTGACTCAGCAGAACCAAAGCAGAGAGGTGGAGCTCTCCGGCATGAGGGGGGAAATCGCTTCCCTGAAAAAAGTAAACCACCTTTCATAAACTCAAGTGTAGATTTATAACAACACAAATGAAGTTGAAAGTGACCTTAATATGACTGTCAATCCTCTTAGGGTGAACATAGCTTAAGGATACCACTCTTGTTCTTTCAGGTGATGGAGGAGTATAAAAGGAAGTACAGCGAGGTTTCTGAGAGGCTGATGGAGAGAAACAGGCAGTACCAGAAACTGCAGGGGCTGTACGACTCTCTGAGGCTGCGTAACATGGTGGTGGGTGCGGGGGACAGAGACATGCCGCCACCACAACCAGGACGGAACGACTATAACATCGGTAAGAACTTGAGATTTATGTTAAAGTTTTAGGTTAAGTCGTAATCTATTTGTTCAGGAGATAAATTAAGGTTTCGCTGTAAGAGGTGGGTGTGGTTTGTAGGAGTTACAAACAATCAGGCCACAAATGTTGTCCTTCCATATACTCTTAACATTTAAAAGTGTTTTGCTTTCGTCATACTTCTCCCACTTCCACGGTTATTGTTTTTTTAAATTGGGAAAAACATCAGTTTTCAAGTATTTAATTATGAAATACTTGAATTAATATACAATTCCAATGTAAACAACAATATTGGCACCAACTTATTATCGGAAATGATTTGCCAGCAATGTTGATAATCAGCTTTTCATTCAGAAATTGAACAGGCAGAAATGGTGAAAGATGAAAAATGTCGACTGTAGTCGGACAAAACAAATAATCGGATGATATCAACAAGCTGTAAAGTTAACCGCTTCCTAAATTTGATAGTGTAAATGGCAAACACGGATTAATCCACAAGGAAATAATCGTTTCTCTCACAGTCCAAATCAATGAGTTTGTCAGGAAAATCTTGCTTTTATTAAATCAGTTGTCACATCAGAACTGACGAATGACAAGAGGAAGGAAGCAGAGAGAGAATGATGTTAAAGGGAAAGACAAAGGGAAACACAGCTGTAGGTGTTTTGTGGAGAAGTGGTCATTAAGGAAAAAACAGTAGGAGCCGATTGTCAATGTAAAGGAATTTCAAACCGGCATAACAATGAGAAACATCCGTCAACCCCCCATGTGTGTGGCGCAGGCGTGGCTCGGCAGGGAACTCCCCAGAGGAGCCCACAGTTCCTCTCCGTGGCCCCCGGTGGGGACGGGCGCTTCTTCTCCTGCCTGGAGGCTGACGGAGCGAAAAACTTCTTCCAGTACAGCTCCCCCGCCAGGGAGAGAGGCCGGCCCTACGTCAACAAGCACTGAGACGGCCACAACTGTTGAACTTAACTCCACTTATTTAAAAATGCTAAGTTGTTCTAATATTTATTTCTGTTGGCAGTGTTTGCCCTGAGTGCATTTTTGTAGTTTTGTTCTGTGATTTTGAACTAAACTAGGATCCTATATTCAACCTTCTAAAAAGTGTGTTAAGAAGTACTTGGCAAGACATAGTAAAAACAACAAACAGTTTCCTGTCTTACAGTCCTCTTTGTTATCTGAGATTCCACCAGTTCAAATGAAAAAGAGCTTTACCTGCTTCTAGTCGGAAAAACCGACTACTAAAAAGTAGAAGAAGTAGTTGAGCCGTATCTAAGTAAAGACAATGGGTGGCTTTTATCGGTCAAAAACTAAGAAAGAAAAAGTCAAAATAAAAGAAATCAAACATGTTCCTGAAGTGATACAGTGCATATGATGCTACTAAACGAATAACAGTAGGTGGTCTATCATGCAAACACTAATGCTTGTTGTTGATTGGAAGCATAAGGAGACCCACTGAGGTCTAGACTTGAATATTTAGGGTAATGGGGCGGTTTCTCTTGCATAACGAACAACCAAATCGTTCAGTATGCTGGTTAACCAAGGTCGCCTCAATCAGGGACATATTTATAATTATTCTTTTTTTAACAATGACATGATTATCATTGTAGTGAAACGTTGGCTTTTTGAACACAAGACATTTTGACATATCTAAGTTGGTAAGACACAGGTGTAAAGTCAAACTAATTATTAATTTAGCTGTTTCCATGTGTCTTTCTCTCATCTCCGTGTGTGTCTCTCTCGTCTGTGTGTGTGTGTCTCTCTCGTCTCTGTGTGTGTGTGTCTCTCTCTCTCTCGTCTCTGTGTGTGTGTGTGTGTGTGTGTGTGTGTGTGTGTCTCTCTCTCATCTGTTTCTCTCTGTGTGTGTGTGTCTCTCTCTCTCTCTGTTTCTCTCTGTGTGTGTGTGTGTGTGTGTGTGTGTGTGTGTGTGTGTCTCCATTTTAAAGTCCTGGTATTGTGCACACCATTGAATAGAGCTGAACCATAGGATATGTTCCTTAATACACCTGTTCTTTTCCTACTAAGAAGTGCCAAAGTGTCTGCCAGTAAAAAGCTATTTCTCCAAGTAACGAATTACCATTATAGTCAATTATTTCTTTACATACATTTGTGGGGACTCCGATGCTGTTTTAAAACAACACGTAAACAACATATGAACGGTCAAATGATTTGCTCAGGGTAAAGTCATAAGTCTGACATCATAATAAATCATCAAATGTTCATTCATTTACAAAAAAAAGATCTCCGTGATGTCTCCACAACAAGAGAGTACAAAAAAAAGAATATTTATAAATACAAACAAAGCGTCTATCTAAAGACAAAGTAACAGGGTGACCTCTATTTACAAAACAACACATAAAAACAGGCACGAACTTTGGAATATTAACACGTCCACAATCATCAGAACTTCAAAGATCCAGAAAACAAACGATTGGTCCTCTTGCTGCACTTCCTGCTGCGGGTGCATCTCATTCGCTCTGGCGCGTGTAGCTCACGGAGGCGGCGATCTGACTTTGGACGTTTTGCTTCTTGCCGTTGACGATGAGGAGCAGCGGAGAGTCCACTCGGATACTTCTGAAGTCAAACGACTGCGGAGAGGAAATGTGAAAGTGAGACCTTTTTAGAAAGACATGTATCGACACGGTTTGAAACCAACACGTGAGACACTGACCTCATCTTTATGCGTTATGCCGTTGCGTTTGAGCTGCGGTTCAGGAATGACTACAGTGTCTCCGATCAGGACGCCCCAACTGTTCGCCGTGTTGTACACCATCACCACGATGCACGACTCCTCGCTGTCCACCATGCCAAACGTACTGGAGGGGGAAAAAGATGTCACCTTCTGCTCTCAAAATCAAAGTGAGCTATTAATGAGAAATGAAGCTGCACTCACAACGCCATGCGCCCCTCAGAAGCCAGGCTGAACACCACCTTCCCCAGGGCGGCCACCCCGGCGTTGAGACCGTGCGTGAGGGACGAAAGAGTCCGGGGCTCCAGGCTCCCGACGCGACCTGTCGGGGATCGGAACTGAGGCGAGGAGCAGGGGCCCAGCGCCGACGTGTGGAGGTTAGAGAGCATGGTCCTTAACCTGCGCGCCTTCACCTTCCCCTGAGGAGAGGCAGAGACTGGAGGTCAGGGGCAAGACAAGACATATACATGTGCTTTGCTGACACCTAGTGGTAGAAAAGTGTAGTCTTTTAGTTCATTATTACTTCTTCCAACTGTCATTTCATTGTTAATTCCCTCCCATGTTGATGTAGAATGCTCCATTATTTAAAGTGGACCTATCATGCTATATTTGAATAATATAGTGTTAAATATACCTATATAAGGCATATTTATACTTTTTATTTTTCAAAATACCAAACAGATCATGCATTTTAGCCATTCCTCATTTCGCTCAATTTAACACTGTCTTTTCACGGGCTGATTCTGTGAGAACAGCACCATCTACAGGCCTGGCATATGTACTACAGCGTCTCCAGCGCTTTCGAACGGCAATGTCCGTGGCTGTCTCCTCCTGATTGGTGGAGTTGGCCCAATAGCCGTAGCGCCACTTCTGTGACGTCATAGTCAAGTGTTCAAATCTGGATCAGTCTGTATCAGATCCGTTGCAGCCCCTTTTTAAGAGATTTGGGTATGGAGGAAAATAGAGAGGGTTGTGTTTTCTGACACTTGGTGAGTTCCCTGGAACACCGGGGACACATATTCATGTATAAAAGACGTACAAAAGTGCATTTTGCATGATAGGTCACCTTTAAATTAAACATTTTAAGTAACTTAATTTCAATGTTAAACTGAGGTTTTGGTTTTCAAAGAGTCTACTAGCGCTATAATGGTTTCATGATAAATCATATAGGAAGACAATTGATTAATTGATAACCATTTTGAATACATTTGAAAAACTTTGAAGCAAAAAGTGCAAAACGTTCCAGCTTCTCAAGCGGCTTTTATTTGCTGGTTTTCTTATTCTGCTATTCCCGTAATGCATGTTTCTCCATACCTTGTTCTGTATGAGTTCTGTGACTTTCCGCAGATAGTCCAGCAGCTGCTTCTCTCTCACCCGAGCATCCTCCCAGCCCGGGTCCAGCGCCGCTGCTCGGGTGTATCCGTCCAGCGCAGACCCGAACATCTCCTCGTACTGGAAGAGAGTGGCGCGGTTGTAATGCAGCTCAGGATAACACGATGCAGCTCTGTCCACTTTCTCCTGCCAACGAGGAGGAGAGGATGAAAACATTAGTGCGAGAAGTGTCGATAGATTTGAACACACACGCCAAGAGCTCAGTACTCACCGATTGTGCATAGGCGCTCATAGCTTGTTGAGACAACTGTGGTTTCTGTCCGCTGGTGAAAAACAGGGACACGTTGGCATTTCCCAGGATGTCTGTCGAAACAAGAACTCATTTAATTAGCACACATTAGTTTTCTCTCCTCCCTGCTGAACAGTAGAACCCAGACGCTCTACTCACACCAGGAGGTTCCGTCAGTGACGTCCAGCTGGACCGCATCTCGGGCCAGGACCACGCTGTCCATCACGTGCTTGTTGTGTACGTCGCTGTTCGCCGTCGGGACCTGCCTCAGAACCATCGACAGGTTGCGTAGCGATACTTTGTTCTGACTCTACACAGGGGGGGGATAAAGAGTAAGGAACAGGAGTTAATAAGTATACATGGAGAGATAGGGATAATTCCACAGGAGTTCTATTCATTCAGAAACAACCATATACAATTATACTGCTTGCATTAGTGCCAGAAATTCTAACTTTTTAAATACCTTGTGTATTACTGATTTGACTTTATGACGGGGACAAAAGGGGACAGAATGGAAGGTTATGCCTCTGAGTTGAAGACATGACCTCCTCTCTTTCCGTCTTTAATGTACCTGTTGCAAGGCTCCTGTGAAGCAGTTCTTGGCCCCAGTCAGGTCCCCCTTCTTCCAGTACTGCTCCCCCAGTGTGTTCCAGCCCTCCACCAGGCCGGGCTCCAGCTTCACGGCGCGGGAAAGGCACTCTTCGGCTACGGCGTTGAAGTCAGGGGACACGTTCAGACACCTGCCCTTCTGCAGCAGGAACTCTACTTTGTGTTTGAACTGATCTGTGGGTGTTTGTTAACACACAGGAGGTACAGCGAGTGTGAATTCAATTCTGGAAATTAAAAAGTGCTTTTGTGTAAATATAACCCTTACCTTCTTTTTCCTCCAGCTTCTTCAGTGTCTTTTCCATCTCCTGTGCGACATCATTTTGTTTCCTCCCAGCTTCCTCCACACTGTGAGTCTCAAAATAGTGTTCTCTGAAATTATACAGGTCATCCACCAGCTCCTGCGATGCGAGGAAAAAAGATTGTGAATTATTGACAGCAGTTAAAAATAGACCAAAGGCACAGTTCTCTGCCTGCAGTGCAGTATTGAGTTAGAAAAAACGATGGCTTCTTTTATTTAATAAGTTGGTGGGGCTATATGGCATAAAATAATATACCTGTAATTAACTAACCAATCCAAATTCAGTTGTTAACATCAATACATTCAAATGTACATCGTAAAAGTGTATTAAGTTATCGAAATACAGGAAACCTGCCATACAAACTGGGAACAAAAGGTGGCCATAACCAGACAAAGAGGCTCTCATGACAGAAGCTTTAGAGTTGCATTATGGGAATTGTAGGATGCAGTTGTCTCGGTGCTTGACCCACATAAGAGTCAGATCATTTGGTTTTGTGAAGCTTAGTGGAACTGCAATTCTCAAATTATTGACTATCCCCAAATTAACAATTGCCAAATCATAGTTTTATAGAATTATTTTTGTTGAGATGAATGTTAATGATTTGTAAAAGGGGAAACGATCTGTGCACCTGCCGTTGGACTCGTGGTGTCTAACACAGGTTATTGATAAAGGATGATTTAGGAATGAACCTTGAACTGACTTAGTAAAACATCTGTAGTGTCCATGCTTGTTGCATTAAGTCTAAAGTAACACTGACAACCTGGTGACTCAGCAAGAAGTGGATAGATAAGCTAATAATACACATTAGTCTGGTATCTGACTATCAAATAGGGTGACTGTAAAGCATATTCAACACGTAGAATAACATACAACTGCACTCATACACCTGACGTAGTATTTTAAGTAACGGAAAAATACTAGACAAGGTATGTTAGCATTGCAGTTGTTATAGTAACAAGATGTCAAGCTAGCAAATTGAGATGCACACACAAGAAAACACGCTGAGATCCCGAGAAGTCAACCAAACAATAAGGCTTAGACACTTAGTGGATTTAAATATGAGTCTTATATTGTTGAAATAAATTACCGTCAACGTTTGCAGCTCGTTTTTCTCTTTTACAGGCTCTCCACTCTTCTCCTCCTCCGCCATCTTTTCGTTAGCAGAAAAAAAAGGCAGTTAGAAAAAAACAAAAAAGCCTGTTGGCAAATTGAGCAGCGACGGAAAAAAATTATTAAAAAATACGAAACAAGTATTTAGTCCAAGGTTATACAAATCAGATGATGACAGGAAACATTTATCTACCCAAATTGCACGAAAACAATGTATTTTAGCGCGAAGGAAATAGGCTTTTAATTTCACCGATAACGGAAGTTAGACAAGTCCGTCTCTGAAATGAACCCGACAGGAATATAATAAAGCAACAAATAAAATAACTAAAATAAAGCTTTGAGTAAATGTTCATAAAGGTATAATAATGTATGTATTTTGTGGAATTCTTCACTTAATGATTTAAAGGGCTGTATGAACTTATTTGGGTTTAAGAAAATGTATAAAGAACGAGTAATTAGACAGTATTGTGATGACCTGTTTTGCTGATGGTGGATTGTTGTGTTGACTTTTGTGATTTTGGTTCCATATTACTGTACGTTTTTTTAAGCAGCTGTGACTGACAGCTTTTTATTGATTTATTGATTTTAATAAGGGGGCAGGTACAATTTAGATGTTCTTCTCCCTTCTCCTTTTCATTATTGACTGCCGGAACGTTTCTCACTCACGTTGCTGGTACGACACTTTCCCGCCTTGGACCATACATTATTCGCTCGCAACAAGGCGGGCCAGTGTTCCAACTTTAGTCTAAACACTGTTCATTGTGACAGGTGTCGGTGCATTTCATATCGTTGGTTTCTGCTGGTGATGTCGGACACATGGAGCAGCATCCAGGCGCACAAGAAGCAGCTGGACTCTCTGCGGGAGAGGCTGCAGCGGCGGCGGAAAGACACGGCGCTGTCCTCCGGTAAGATCTCACCACGGAGCCTCTGTACTAGCCCTAGTGCTGCACATACACATTGTGTTTGTTATTGGGTCATCGATTGAGTATTTTTCCGACAAGTTAACTAATTATAGTCTATACATGGTCCATGATAAAGAAAAATGTGCATGTTTTGTTTAGCGAAGCTACAATACCTTCTTAAAATGTCCTTGTTGCAGAGTTTGTTAGAAAAAGTGTTGGGTCACTTTTTTCAGATTTAAAAAAACACGACTGCGCTCCTGCAAACAATACATGGATACTGTATATACATAATACATGTGCTTAAAATACTTTTTTGACTACTAGAGCAGTAACTATGCTACGCTGCTGCAAAGCTATTCTCTAATCAGTTATTACGGATATTAAACGTGTCACATGTCCAAATTGCATCAATTGGTTTTACAGAAACACACGCAAACCGTGTACAATTCTTAGTGCACGATATTTTCAGAACATTTTAAAGAAATGATCTTAATGCAATGTGGTGGGGACACAATTGGTCATTTCCAAAACATGTCCCCATGTTGCAAGTATGCAACCTTAATCACTTGTTGAATTGCTACACTGAACGTTTTGCTTAACGGTTAATTGGGGTAAAGATATTTAGGACTGCAACCAACGATTCAATTCATTATTGATTATATATTAGATTAATTGACTTACCTTTTCGTCAAGATAATTACAGAAAATAGGGAAACATGTCCATACTAGTTTGTCCTGTTTAAGGTGATGTCTTTTTAAATGTCTGTCTTAAACCCACAAATATTACATTTAATATTATTAACAGAAAAAGCTGTAATTCTCCATATTTAGCGATACTTTTTCTGTAGATCTACGAATCGACTAGTTGACTAATTTAACAGAAATCTTTTGGGACCTGGAATTTAGCAAAACACGACTGCTCAGTTATGTCAGACTATGAATATAAGATAACAAAATGATCTTAAAACCTTTTTCCAGTACACATACAAAATGTAAGTAAGGATGTGATGTTGTCTCCACCAGACAGTGGAACCAGTGCGGAAGGTTCCACAGCCAGGAGTGACAGCCCGGCTCCATCAGCTGCCCCCCCCTCTCAGGAGGAGACGGAGAGACCACCGGACCCTGAGCTGGAGAAGAGGCTGCTGGCGTATCTCTCTGATCTGAGTCTTCCAATGCCAACAGACTCCCTCGCCATCACAAATGAACTCAGTGTGAGTCTCTGAGTAAAGAAATGCTTGTGAAAATAGGTTTACTTCTGTTTCATATAAACAACGTCATGCTTTTAATGATTCTGTTTTTACAGTCTGAATCAGCTGTCAGTCATGGGAGCATCCAGAGTCTCCTGCTTAAATTCTCGGCTCAGGAGCTCATCGAGGTCCGTCAGCCCGCCGCGGCTTCTTCCTCTTCAGCTTCCTCTCCCTCCACCGTGGTGTCAGTGGACCACACCAAGCTGTGGGCTATGATCGGGACGGGGGCCGGAGCCCAGCGACCGGGAGTCAAGAGGAAAACGGAGGATCCAACGCACCACAAAAGAACTCCCGGTCTGTCGCCCGCCCTTCAGCGCTCGACTTCTCCCCCGCACTCCGCCTTCAGCTCGGTGACGCCGGCGGCCTCCACACAGCAGGCGGGGCCCTCGGCCTCAGGGAGCGGGGCCGACAAGAAGGGCCGGAACAGTAAAAGCCAGTCGTCTCACTTGGACATGGAGATAGAGAGCCTCCTGAACCAACAGTCAACTAAAGAGCAGCAGAGCAAGAAGGTAGGTGTCTCTTAGAGCTACCAGAATCATTGTAGAGTTAAATATACGTCAAAGCGACGCCTAGAAGTTTGATTGCTGATATGTTGTGGGTTTTTTGTGTGTGTAGGTGAGCAGAGAGATCCTGGAGCTGCTGAATGCCAGCACAGCGAAGGAGCAGTCCATCGTGGAAAAGTTCCGGTCACGCGGCCGAGCCCAGGTCCAAGAGTTCTGCGACCACGGGACCAAAGAGGAGTGTGGGCGCTCCGGAGAGACACCGCAGCCCTGCACCAAGCTACACTTCCGGTCAGTGTTCCTCTGCATACTATAAACACCTTTCTTATCTCTATTTATGTCACCACACGTGATGCAATCCTTTCATCAGGATTCTGTTCAAAGCATTCAGCTGTTTTTCATCTCTTTACTACGACCTGCCAACTTGTATTTTCTATAAGAGAAATACTCTCATTGGCCTGAAGAGGTCGCTATAATCAAGGTTTAACATACTACTTGTATTAGAAACACCAACACTTGATGTTTATAAAGTCAATAAAGGTCTATATTTAAAACCTTTTAAACAAACTGATACCTTGTTCAAGCATTCACAAGTAGACTCCAATTAAGAAAGTTTGGGATAGAAATTGCAAAGTTCTGATTTAAAACTTGGCTGACATTTACACAGGGTCAAATATTTATATTTTCTATCCTGTGTTTACATTTTTGTGCGTTTTTATGGCTGTTTATCCCAACCTGAAGTCATATGAAAAGACTGTTTACGCAGCCGGTTGACTTTTGTGACGCGTGTTTTCTCCACAGTCGCATCATCAACAAGCACACGGACGAGAGCCTGGGCGACTGCTCCTTCCTCAACACGTGCTTCCACATGGACACCTGCAAATACGTCCACTATGAGATCGACAGCCCTCCAGAGACAGAGGGGGGGCTCATGGGGCTCCAGGGTGGGAGCACGGAGCTGGGCCTGTGTGGAGGGGACGTCGACAACTCCGAGGGCAAACTGTTCCCCTCGCAGGTGAGGAAGAGAGAGGCGGGATGAGGGAGGAAGATGGGGTTAGGAGTAGGGATGCAACCGGTATCCGGTATTACCAAAATACCGGTTACTGGTGGTACCGAAATCAGATCCGGTTTCGATACTTGAAAAAAAAAAAAAAAAAAGAAGAAATTAATAATATATTTTTTAATTTGATTTTTAAAGTGAGTCCGTGGCCCGTGATGGCGGGTGTTATAAATTAGATTGCATAACCGTTTTTGTATTTTTCATTGTTTGTTCAGTACTAAAATGTCCAAGAAGTCCCACAATTGAATTTAATATTCATTTGACATGTTAACTATATCGTAAAGCGCTTCATGGGAGTAATTGTGGGATGATACATTTTCAAAGTATCACGATATGTATCGGTTGAGTATCGGTATCGTAAAAAAGTCAACGATATGCATCCCTAGTTAGGAGTGGAGGACTAACAGAGACTGTGTTTCTTTGTGCAGTGGATCTGCTGCGATATCCGCTTCTTGGACGTCTCCATCCTCGGGAAGTTTGCCGTGGTGATGGCCGACCCCCCGTGGGACATCCACATGGAGCTGCCCTACGGGACGCTGACTGACGACGAGATGAGGAAGCTCCACATCCCCCTGCTGCAGGACGACGGCTTCCTCTTCCTCTGGGTCACCGGCAGGTAGCCAGGATCCTCGAGTGTCCTGATGTCCTTGAACTAAACGCTAGCTCACCTGGTCGAAACACCTTTTACTCTCAGCTTTTACCCCTGGAAACAATATATCATCATTTTTTTTAGCCAACAAAAAGCTGTAGGATATTCCCATTGTGAAAGTGTCCCCGCCCCCAAAACGCCTTTCTCCACCGAATGTACGAGTATACGTGGGATTTATCATGTCTTACAATACGTAGTCCACAAAGTCTTTTTTCCTACAGTTTTTTCGACATTGAAAAACATTTATCCAGATCAAATTGTGTCTGCTCCAACTCATCACGTCTTCTCCTCTCTCAAGGGCGATGGAGCTGGGCAGAGAGTGTCTCAGTCTGTGGGGGTGAGTCTTGAAGTGTTGACGTTTAGAAAATGCTCAATTTCATCTGTTATCTTAAGGTTGTGAAAAATATGAATTGATTCCGTTATCATATTTGTTTGTCTCATTGAACTGTTTGTGTTATTATTGAAATGCACTATGTTCATTGACACCATTGATGGTTTAGAAAAGGACATTTATTTAAAGGACGTGTTTTACTTGTCGTTCATAGCTAGAAAAGTCTGCTGTTAACTTTGATTTTTCGCAATTGCATTCATAGTAACAATTTAGAAGTGATGATAAAGGATTCCAGAGTCTTGAAATGTTTTTTTAAAGCTATTTTAAAGTGCTTAAATTGTACCATCAAACCATCATGTACTTATTTGCATATGTCAGCTACGACCGAGTTGACGAAATCATCTGGGTGAAGACCAACCAGCTTCAGAGGATCATCCGCACAGGGAGGACAGGCCATTGGCTGAACCACGGGAAGGAGCATTGCCTGGTGTGTTGGTCTTCCTCTGTTCTTAGTTATCTTACAGTCTGTTGATCTGCTTCTGTCAAACACTGAAGCTCAGAGAAGAGCCTCCAGGGGTTTCTAACACTCTGCATGTTCCTTCTCGGTAAACAAGTCCGCCCCATAGTTAAAAAGTGTTTTAATGAAATGCTCCAGGCTCGTTCTTTGTTATTGTGCCTCCAAGTATGTCTGAAATGTAAAAACATTTGTTTCTCTTCAGGTGGGTGTGAAGGGAACCCCTCAGGGATTTAACCGCGGTTTGGACTGCGACGTCATCGTGGCAGAGGTGAATAAACATCTCCTCTCATACTGACTGTTATAATGATTTTCTCCAGCCTGTAAAAGTGACCTCAGTTGATTTATATTCTGACTTTTCTTTTCCAGGTCCGCTCCACCAGCCACAAACCAGACGAGATCTACGGCATGATAGAGAGACTCTCTCCCGGCACGAGGAAGATCGAGCTCTTCGGGCGACCCCACAACGTCCAGCCCAACTGGTAACACACCCTCATGTCACCTTAAAGGCATCTCATTTCACGATTTGCATATACTGATTTACCGTTTGTCCTCCTCCTCCTCTCCTAGGGTAACCCTTGGAAACCAGCTCGACGGCATTCACCTTCTCGATCCTGACGTCGTGGCGCGGTTTAAGAGCCGCTACCCGGACGGCGTCATCTCCAAACCCAAAAACATGTAGTCAGTGGTCACAGGTCTGGTGGAAGTTTGTCTGTATGCTGTTTTTTTTTTTTTTATACAAACTCATTTCGTAAATAAATGTTGTCAACAAGATGCATTGTCTGTTCATTTTGGAGCAATGTTTCCATCATATATTGAGGGGTGAGAACCAGAGGGGCGTAAGTGACATTTGACCAACTTTACAGGAGAGCCAAAACAAAAAACGACCACACTTTGTCCTGACTTTGTTTATTAAATTAAATATTTAATATGAAAACTTCATAAACATGTGGATGACAATATACTTAATGAACAATATTTTGACTTTCATTGGAAAAAAAATTCTTCTATCTTTTTTTCCTTTTGGCCCCAAATAGTTCAGTGTGTTCTGTGTTAGGTATTTCGGTTTTTGATGAATAACTCTGGATTGGTTTTGTCAGTAGAAAGAGCTCACTGAGAGCTTTCATTTGATATATATATAACTCATTTTTGACCAAAATGTCACTTACGCCCCTCTGGTTCTCACCCCTCGATATGTACTTTACTGTCTGCTGCAAAACATGACATTCATCATAAAAAACAAGAGGACATTTGTAGCGTACATTTTTAGTATATCGTTTTTTTATTAAAGAATAAAGATACTTATCTTTTGACGTACTAGAGATTTAAAAAACGGAAAATGGCTTATTAATCAAGGGATTTAAGTAACATTTCATTTTATGATTAGCGCTTACGGTTAATGTTCGGCGAATACAGGAAACCTGTAGGAAGAAAATGATGTCAAATGCAACCAGGAGGTTTTTCTCTTGATAATAAAACAGTGAAAGATAAGAAATGTGTGAGCTTAAGCCAAACATTAGTGAAAAAATAAATGCAATTGCTTTCAAGAGAGAAATCTGAAAAATCTGCAGTTTTTACAACAAAGTGAATCAAAAAAAGGGTCAAACAGTAAAAAAAGAAGTGGTGCACTTTCTGGTTGCGAATGCTGTAAACGAGTTTCTCTGATGTCTTCTCTCTCATCAGTCTGTCAGGGCTCAACACTCTGCTTAGTGACAGGTCTTAATGCAAAGATATGAAACCCAAGTCTGTTCCCATCCGGTCCCTTGTTCAAGTCATCGAGAGTTCTTTTGTTGGCAGTGAGCAAAGAGGGGTTAAATGCAAACTGTGGCTGTGCGTAGCTTTCTAAAGGTGACGATAGATGCGCTTGTTCAGCTATCGGACGTCTGGCATGAATGGGAGACGCAAAAAACTGGAGTCCCTTTTATCTCCTCTGCGGCGCTCTGTCCTCCTCAGTAGGTGGCGTCCACTGCGTTGATGTTGCTGTCCAGCTGGTGTCGGAAAGACAGCCTGGCCTTGGTGGAGAAATAAATCTGGGAGCTCCGACTCAGGTTTCCCGCTCCTTCGCTGTCGCTGCCGCAGGAAGTCGTGGAGCACAGGCGGGGCTTCATCTCCTCGATGGGAACTGAGGCGAGGAAGATGGATAGAGAGTGAGGCTTTTTCATGGTGTAATATCACAAAATGGCTGTTCATTTGCTCTATATGTAGCGGTTCCTCACCTTCTGCTGGAGGGCAGTCCTTTCCCTTGCAGCGCTCTTTACAGCGCCTGTAGAAAGGAAAACACTGCAGCATCTTCACACCCATCGTAGAGAAGTCTGTGGAGAGAGAGAGAGGACAGATATATAAGAGAGATAAAACAAATGGAGCAGAAATGTATGATATGGTTGTTTTAATGCAAGAACTCCCCTTTGCATGGGCGTAATTTCCACTGGGGACAGG
>CALSBZ010002273.1:50052-65520 GCA_943591055.1 Gobionotothen gibberifrons
CACACACACACACACACACACACACACACACACACAGTGTCACAGAGCATTTTGAAAATAAGCCACAGAGGAGGGTTGTTTCCTATAAGTGTCATCTCTAATTTCAGTGAATTCTCATCCGATGATTCTTTACCATCTAATGCACCACCCTTCTCCTTTTTACTCAGGTGTGTCGGTGAAACCCGATCCCATTTACAGACACAGTGAATCCATTATTGTAAGATCAATTCAAAAGTTCTGTGTGTGAAATGAGAACTCACAGTACAGCACTATGTGAAGGAAAGACAGTCAACAGACAACCCTTCCTACATTATACCAATTCTCCTATTAAAATGCTTTACGTATAAATAACTCGGCCACCTTTTTCTCATAAATAAGAGCTCGCCAAAACACACAGCATTAAGTCCCTGGTCAGTGGGGAGGAATTTTGGCTCCAGAGCATGATTGGCTGTGGGGGTCTGGCAGCCTGGAGGAGAAAAACAACCTCAGATGGCAAAAACGCGCTCATACTCAGAAGGCAGAGGCAATAGCTTTCACCAGAGAGGAGAGGTGGAGAAGGAAAGGGTCTAGAGCTGTTCCTTGACCCCATTTCTTTATGTTTTTCTCTGATTGCTCCAGCCTGCAGCACCTGAATAATCCGGTTTCACTTGCTCAATCAGCTCCCTGATGAAGCTGAGAATTGTGCAATCCTTCTGCGAAACCTTAGCAAGTGGCTTTTTGTTTGAGGTTCCCATATTTCGGAGTGCATGTTTGTGCATGTGGCCCGGGAAATCTGTGTGAGAGTTAAGCGACTTACACCCCAGCGTGATCCCTGTATTTTCTCCCTTTTCTAAACCTCACCAGTCCACACTCAGCCCCTTATCTGCTCTTGTAAACAATGTTAAAGCAAGCAGCAGAGCACACTTTTCCGCTGAGCTCCCCCTTCTCCACTCAGTCAGTCGGTCCCTGGGGTTTTATGAAAAAAAAAAAAGTGCAGTCTTGTGTCACTGCCCACTACACAAAGCCTCATGCAAGCCTGCCAGTGAGAATGACGCAAACACTACATTTTTGCATGTATACCTGCCCAAGTGTGGCATTTTACAATCCTCTTTTAATTATATTCATCACAGCCAATGGATGAAGCAGCTTTTGAGGTGGTTCTCTCTTGTAGGGAGTTTATGAAAGTTACTCGGGCAGTTATTGGGAGTAAAATGTATTGTTAACTTGCAAATGCTAGGGTTCTCTCAGATTAGCACTCCAATGTTGTCCACCGTAACATGCCACTATAATGGGTAAAACATGTTTAGTAGTGTAACTGAATTCATATTGCATAGGAAACTAGAACATTGGCAGAATAATGGATAAAATATGCCCTGGAACAGACTAATGCTTGTTGTAATGCCTTTTGCTACAAAATAAGTTGTTAAAACGAGTGAGGAGATTAAACAGTCAATATAAGGTTTAATATTATCAGTCAGTCCGTTACAAATTAGCATAATACATGTTTTAAATCGTGGACACGACCAAGAGTCTGGATCACAGACAGAACACATAAAAGACAATTTTCTACTTCCAACCAAAAATTCTTCTTCTTCCACATTTTCTGACCCCACTGATCATTTGGCGTCAGTCCCTAACCTGGGATAGAGGATTTTTCTACACTGTTGAATATGAGAAACGAAGCTCCACCACTAGTTTTGTTATTTGTTGTTCTGTTTAACTTTAGTTGATAATTGCACTTCAAGGTGCAAAGAGTGAAGCGCCAGACAGGCTAATCCGAGCTTTCATCTAGAGCATACGCGTCACTTATCTCACCCACTTCCTAATTATCAAAGACGGTTGTTGTTTACACCATTGAAGTGTATAAAGTCAAAACATTTTTTTTCCCCAGCCTTTTTAATTGCCATGTAAAGCCAGAAGATTTTTTTTTTTAAAGGTAAAATCCCGTTTTTTCGGGCGAATCAGTTTTGCCAATTAAACTGACAGACATGGGCAGTCAAGGAGAATAATGGGTGTGCATTCAGACGTGCACAATGAGGCTTGACAAGTGTTTTTAACAAACAGTTTCCACTACAAAAGGCTCTGTGGCTTCTTTATGATACTCCTGACACACCTCCAAAACACCAGCCCTTAAGCTGTTTTGATAACAGAGGCGTGCAACTAGTATTATATCCTATATTTATCCCTTTATTTTTGCGTCAACAGAGCTTGAAAGGTCTTATAAATGCCTTATGACCTACCTGGTGAAACAGACGTGCAGAAAGTGGTTGGAAAATGGACACTAGTGATGTTTCCTTGTTGCAACACGACTATCCTCACTTCATCTGCGCCTTTTCATTCGCTTCCTTCATCCAAATGCGCTCTGATCTGTGCGTCCTTGTTTGCAGAATGGAAAGGTCTCCGTGGCGCGGAGAGACTGAACTTTAAATAGCTAATCCCCGGAGCATGGCAAAAGGGAGTGAACACGCCTCCCCTCCCCTCCAAACTCCCTCCTCTCCTTTCCTTTCCTCGATTGCTGCCTCCCGCCTCCCGCCATCATCACACATCCTCCTGCATGCGTCGCTCTGTTTTGCCTCTTCACATATTTGTTGATACAGATAACAGCAACTTTTTATCAGAAATAGCTTCCTGTGTATAAATAACTTGCCCTGAGGGATGATGTAGGTCAAAATGACTCCAAAAAGAGTATATGACCTTTTAGACAATTTCAACAAGATGTGATCACCATTAAACAATAGACTTTAATCTGCTGAAAGCTGTGTATTCACCACTGATGAAGCTGTTGTCACCTGACCTATTTAGTAGGGCAGAGGTCCCATCGACTGTGGGGAATGTATTCCCGGCACTGGTAGATTATTATTTTATTTATTAACTATTTATAACCTCCCCCTTTATTTTTAAACGTATTTTTATATTTAAGTGTTTTTTTAAATGGTCTGCTCTGAATGAAGCTAAGTGATATTACCACTTTAATATTATTATGTTTTTGGGGAATATGCAATTAAAGAGTAGCCTTCAAATCAGCGAAAACTAAATACCACAAGGTAAATACTGTACGTACAAACAGTTTACTCAATAAAAACGTGGACATAATTGAACATGTAATACTTAAAGCTCAGTTATAAACTCAACAAAAGTTAGATTTCTATAAGTGTTTTTTATTTAACCACAAAAAAACATCCCAGCGACCTTCATAAAGTGTTTTATTATCAGCCCAACTCAAACGTTACATGTCAGTATATGTCCTTCAGTTTTGGTGAATATTTCTAAAAATAAATATGAATATGAGACAGCAGTGTTCGATTATTGAAGGAAAGGGAGAGGATATCATAGCCTGTTCAAATGAGAGGGTTGTAGTCATGGATACAAATAATAATTTGCCCTCAAGACCCACGACATATACATTTCTATTTTGAAAAAAATTCTTGCAAATGTCCATACAGTGCATGTAATCAATTCTTATTCTATCAAACTTAAGATCTGAATCTAACATGTAATCACTTGTTTCTTCTCTCATGTCTAAGTTAATGGAAACCTGCCAACTTTTGTAAGGGTACATATCACAGTGAGAGGAAGGGAAAGTAATAAAAAAAAAGGTGTAAACATTCTTGGAAAAAGTAACTCACGCTTAAAAGGAATTAAAGGTGTGGCTAGTTATCGCTTCCTTGGCTCCTATCCAGCCTGGATGAGTGACAGAGCTGTTTGCACCCTGCTGGTTGAGATCATTTGAAATGTAAAATACATACAAACACAAGTTTACCTCAAAATGCCCCTAAATTGCATCAAACATCAACCTCTGCTTAAAGGTGGCACCTAAAGCCAGGACTTGCAGTTATGTACAGCAAGACAGCTCATGTTTGTGGGCTGTAGACCAAAAATGTGTAATTTTGTCAGGAGGCAATTCAAATCTAACAGTATCAGAACATACTTTCTGTATAAAGTCAGTTACAGAGATAGATGTTAGCTCTTCTTGGCCATCACATGGTTTATAGCTGTGTATTGGCTCTCTTGTGTGGGTTTAGGGTGTATTCAGGTCAGCTCTCTGGTTGAAGGGGTATTTGTCTCAGTGGAAATTTACCCAGATGAGGCTCAGAGTGAGTCTGCGCCTGCTGGTTGAATCACCCAGGAAACAGCCTAGTCAACAGTGGGCATATTTCTTAAGCTGTTTCTACTGTGAACTGCATGAAGGGACTTACCCTCAAGTACAACAATCATTTTACCAAGAATTCTCATGAAAAGTTCTGCTTTGTTCTATTTAGAGCAGGGGTGTCAAACTCAAGGCCCGGGGGCCAAATCCAGCCCGCAACTTCATTTTCTGTGGCCCCACAAGAGCTTGCAAAGAATATTATATGTTTGTTATATGGTTACATGGCGATTTACAGAAGCACATTGCCCATACATGGAGCACAATGCATCTCAAATTTCACTTTTTTCTTCTAAATATGCCTTTTTACTCAGAATTTAGTTTTATTTTTCAAAATGTCACTTTTTTAAATGTTGCTTTTCTTTTCAAACCATTTTGTGACATTCTCACTGAAGAGACTTGCAATTATTTGCCCCAGACTTCTGCTTTCAGACTTAATTATGAAGTTATTACCCTATCTGATAATAATCCAATGCAGAGGCAATGATGTCATATAATACATTATTTTATATATATTAAATATATATGCATTTTTATATAGTCTTAAAGTTGCAACCGGCCCTTTGAGTGCAACCATAATGTGAATGTGGCCCGTGATGAAGTTGAGTTTGACACCCCTGATTTAGAGGGTACATAATATGCTAATTTTTTTAGGCTCCTTTTTTTGTTTAGATGTTTTAATATTCTCATACTGCCTGTGCTGCAGCACCTCTTTTCACCCTCTGTCTGAAACCAGAGCCCAGTCTGCTCTGATTGGTCAGCTGGTCGGCTCTGTTGTGATTGGTCAACCACTTATGGAGCTTTTCCACTTCAGGACCTATAGCACGGCTTAGTACGGTATGGTTAGGCCTTGGTAGGCCAGGCTATGCTGCGTTTCCATTACAGTTTAGGAACTGGGATAGTAACTATAGTAACGCAGTGTAGGCGGGGCGATTGGCTGTTCGGCGGGTGGAGCGACGCTGCGTAAAACTGCCGTGACTTAATCTTCAATGCGAACCACAAAACCAAAACATCAGCCGTTAGCTGTTAGCCCTGAGAGCTCACAGCTCCTCATATCTGTTCAGAAACTGAACAAACCACAGACTGTCTGTGTCATGGCGAATACAGTCGCTGGTTTATTTATGTCTGTAGGCCGTTGTTGTGAGTGTGGATGGAGCAGCTACAATTTTAGCTTAGCCTGATCGATCCGATCTCCATTCAGAAAACACGCATTTTAAAAGGTTTTTTTTTAGCCCTGAGCCGGAACTACACCTAGTGGAAAAGCAAAAAAAAGCGGGTTTGGCTCGGCCCGCATAAACCGTGCTACACGCTGCAGTGGAAAAGCGCCATTAGAGATGTCCCGCCCCTTAGCCTATCACGTACAATGTGTTGGAGCGCTAGCCAATAGAAGCACGAGTCTTACATATTGATGTCATTATGTGTGGGGGAGAAACTCCCTCTGGGGGGAACTTTGGGATTTTAGCCTTTACAGACCATTTACTGTACACGCACAACACATTTTAAACACACAACAGGAAAAAGCATAATAGGGCCCCCTTAAAACTTGTAATCAGATCAGGTTGAAAGCTTGCACAGATTGTGTCCCATTGCACAGTGCAAGAATAGTAATATAAGTCAATTGTGTTATGATTATAGGACAAGAAATTGGCTTTAGTACCTGTGAGACCATTTTAGCGCCCTGTAAGTGGAAAGCGATAAACAGCACTGAAACAATCTTTAGTGTTGATGACAGGGTAAATCTCCTGCCATTCCACGGGAGCTTCTAAATCTCTGCCGCCTGTGGGAATGTCCAGTCCTACCCGCAGGATGACAGACAAGCATGTGCTCCCTCACATGAGCAGATTTACACCTGCAGATGTGGGTCAAGGACAGACATAGTTTGGAGGGACAGTGTTTCTAATTTTAAATGGACTCTGCGTGTTTGGAAGCAGATCAGAAGACTAAAGCAGTTCAAATTTAAATGAAACATATATCTGATGGCATACGAAACAAGATAAAAATATATTGTCACCTTATTTTTCTACAGGTAAAGTTTTCCACTTTTCTTTGATGACTATTCTCATACAATTAGGCATGTTTACCCCCTTTTTTAGAATGAATATTACAACTATTACCCCAATGAAGAATGTATCATTCCCTGATTTCCTCAAATGTAAATTGGGAATTACGAAAGCAGATTAAGCAACAACCCATATCGCTTTTGTGCAACAGATTCCTAACTTGCGCTGAGGTTACTTCAAGTCAAGTGGTCTCTCTGCAGTGTCACCTCTGTGCATTTAGACCCCTGTTCCTCTCCTTGTAAGGTGACAAGTGCCCCTGCCACTCTGCCGGTGGTCCAAGTAGATCATGAAGCAACACCGTATGCTTCCTGTGAGCCCGCGGGGAGGCTCGGATATCAGGAGCTTAATCATTCCCACTGTCCCATTTGCCTCAAGTGCCATCGTGCTATCAGCCAGGGGACAAACCATGGTGAGTGGAAAGAGACATTGTCATAATACTGACATCATCTCCCGTGAATTCATACCCCTCCGGTCATTTAATCCCTCAGTGACACTGCCCCACTGGCCGAGAGCCAGGAATAGTTTGTGAACGTGCAGGACGGACTGAAACAGAAAATAACCAGAAACATCACTGGGTCAAAAGTAGACCATCCATAAACTAAGAATAGTATTATTTTTACAGTTATTTGGACCGAGCACATGCATGACTGCAACAACAACAACAATGGTTGTTTATTTGTGAAAGTTGTTTTGGAGTTAATGCTTTGCCAAAATAAAAAATGTATCGCCTCACAAAATGAATGAGAGTGCCACAACCTTAAAATAGGGTGCAATATGAAACTGTTATTGAAATAAGATCTACACTATATATATGTTATAATACATACATATTCATAATAATAATAATATGTATGGTAACAATACACACTTTTTTACACTGGACTTTTAATAAAATAGTTAAAGCTCAAAGTAGATGATCAAATATTAAAGTGAAAATATATGAATAACCTCAGACCCTGCAGTGATTTCTTTTTAAAGTGTTTTTAACCTCTTTACATCTTCTTAAAAAATATATACAATGCATGTTAAGATGCTTAAAGTCTCTGCAGCCACCAAGTTACTTTTTGGGCTTGATATCCAACATATTTTCTCATTGAAATACTGCATAAACAAACCAAAATCAGGTTTTTGCAGGTTCGAGCCAGTCTAGTTCTCTCTGTTTACTGGTCCCCACCCCAACTCCCTGGTTCTCCCTCTCCCCTCTCCCCTCCCCCAGACTTCCAGACATTCCCACACTCGGAGTTTGTTGTTTTTCTGTTGATGTTGGCATGATTCTGTGGAGCCGGATCTGACTGGCTGTTGTTGCTCATGGCTGGGTCCAGAACCTGTCCGCCTCCTTTATTACCCCCAGCCTGTTCCTTCCTCTGTACATTATGTCACTGCTTCGCTACCGCACCCTGTTTTTACATCATGACATAATTTATTGTTGTGATTAAATTAATCCTGAAGTGCAAGGGGGAAGAAGGTTGTATCCTTCATAGCATGCTAATCAGCTGACACTGTTGGGTGAAGTAAATAGACAATCTTAAGGGGCAAAGAGCAGACTATCTTTGCAAATAAGCATTACAATTAAGAAAAAAGGGTGTACAACTTGCTGGCTGGCTTGCAGACTGCATCACGTATAGAACTTAATTTGACTCAAAACAAGACTGACTTTTCCCCTCAAAATATTGCATAAAGGAGGGCTTGTTTTTGTACATTTATCAGTGAATGCAGGGAGAATTGCACCATCTTTTTCTTAGATTTTAACTAGGCCTACCTTTTTAGGGGGGGATACAAAGCCTACCTCACATAGGCCTAGCAACAGGATTTTGTTTTAGGTGTCTGTTTGTCTATCTATTTTTGAATATCTATTAATGAAAATGATAATTGTACTTATACTGTAGGCTACATTCATACCCTTATATATTCAAGTATATATAGTAAAAGAAGCTTAACCACACAATATCACCTGAATATTTAAGAGTCTAAAGATGAGCTGGAAGCTACGGAAGTCTGCTAACGCTAAGCTAGCTACCATTAGCAGGAGTAGCTAAAGCAGGTTTTTGTTTACTGACTGGATGTAGCTGCTGACTCATTAAGTTATAAGGAAGAAATTACTGAATTACAAATATGTAACTCATTGAAATTGATATATTTTATCTTCAGCTAGGAAGACATCAATCAAGTTAATTGAATTGTAGCTTCAGCTAATGCAAGCTGCACAAGCTAGCTAACGTAATATCTTTCCTGTTTTATCTGGCTAGTTGGTCGTCTCTCTGAGGCAAGGGCTTAACTCAATTTTGACCAAATATGTTGTTATTGCTCCTTGCCTTTATAGGGCAGATTTGAGGGTGCTCTCTGCGTGCATGAGGATAGATTTAACTTACTAAACTTGAACCTCTGAGTTTCTCACAGAGTAAGTTTACCGATTTGATACAGTGTTTATTCTCAGTTCGTGCTCATTTTGTGTGAATGCTGCCATTAAGCAATGATGCTATGTCTTTCTGGTTGGCCTAATGTGTGGTCCAAGTTGAAAATACCATGTTTCAGGGTATTATGATAATATAGTGCCAGTAACACAGACAGGTACTGTCAGCATTTTAAAATAATTGTTACCATAGCATACATTATAACCAGTTCAACTCTCAGACCAAAAAAAGCATCATCTGTATACTGTTTTGGTATTTTATTTGTGATCCTACTTTAAAATGTCATTTAATTTTCACTGAATATCTGTGGATTGTAGTTGACAAGTAAGTCATGTGTTTACAGAGCACATTAAAATGCAGCAACAAGAGATGTAAATGTACATTTAAATAATATGAAAGGCAAACTGAGGGCAAAACCTAATTGATTCCCTTCACACAGTGTTGCAAATAAGCTTGCAGACCTGCTGACTGTGCCTGACTGTCTACTTTGTGGCTCTGCTTTGGTCATTCACACTGTGGTTAACATAATTATTGGGTGGTGGACACTGCTGAGTTATCACATACGTGTGTCTGAGATGATATTTGTGCCGCCAGCATGACTGTTAAAATGAGCCTGCGGTTGTGAGTGTGCTGACATGAACTTAACAACAGTCCAGAAAAGGGAAACAGTAGAACAGTTGTAGAAATGTTGGTCCAATTAAAAGCCTTCATCAACTTGCACAGACTTATTTGTAGGCTACTATTGTCCTTCTCTGTCCAAGATTGTCAGCAGTCCGGCCCATTCTGGTCGGTTCTGCTTCACGTAATTTTGTTTTTCCCTTCTGCCTCCTCTTTGTTCTGTCAGTCAAGCATGAAAAGCTGAGAGGAGGGGCTCAATTTTGGGAGAAGGGTACATTTCTAAATGATGGCCTCACTACAGGGTCTAAAAGAGTGCACAAGGCAGATATATAAGAAGTTAGGGCTTGGGTGGCTGTGTTCTTGAAACATTGTCACCTCCTCTTGAGGAACCTCTCTCTGTCTTTCATGTGCACGCATCAGTATTTGTCCATTAGCACCATTAAACCGAACTCTGTATTCTTTCAGACTCAATTTGCATGAGAAGTGGCTGAGAACGGGCCCCTTCCCGTTTTCCTCCCTTTGTCCCACCATTCTTTTATACTAAATTCGACTTACTTATGCTCCTTCCTTGCTTTGTACTGTGCATTATATAAGAGAGCTGCATAAACACCGGCCACTCAGTTAGCTAAGGTGGTCACGTTGTTGGGCAATGGCCTTTTCTTTTTCCACTGCCATATAGTTTCCACTCCTTGTCCTGTTATTGCATTCACACAGGAACCTGAACTCTGCAGGGAGTTGTATGGTTTAGAAAACAAAGAACAAAAAAGCTGAAAGGCATGATTGTTTTTCACCTTGAAGCACACTAATGCCTCATCTCATCATATCTTTTACCTGTAGTGCATGTAAGCATGGCGTTAGCTTTGTTGTGTTTGGTATCTATATATACCTGAGAGCAGCTCTGTAACAGGCTTTTAACTGAAAAGTTAGGTAACAATTACCACGAAACGTCTCCTTGGCAGCAAAAGATTATGAGCTTAGCCCGCACCTGTGTACTGTTTAGTCAGCTGCAGTGTTCACAATATCCACAGGGGGCATTTCTGACCTTTGATCTTGTCTCTAGTCTACGCCCTATGGTCTACGCACACAATAATCCTGTTAGATCTGGCTGTCTGGCTGCATGGGCACAGCATGAGGTCACTAATTGACAGAGATCCTAACAGTGATTCTGCGGAAGTTCTTCCAACTGGATAATCAGAGTTACAGAGTGACACAGATGGAGAGCATTCCGGTAAATATCAATGTGTTTCTGGAGAAAAACAACAGCTACATAGAAACTGGTCAGGAAAATAATTTGTTTTTAATGTTGATAATCACAGAGAACTGATATAACTTCCCCTTAGAGAATTCATCAGCTATTATTGTGTTGTCACATTCACCTCAACACATAGCACATAAAACAAACAATATGCTTTGATTAGTACATGTTCCACGTGGAGCCTTACTCTTATAATAAATATAAGTCAGGCAATACACACATACCATCAGCTAGAAAAAAATTCACAAAATAATGGAGTAAGGATTCATTGATGTGTTTTAGACAGACTTGGTGTGAGAAATTGGATATCACAAAATGTTTTATAGAGAGTTATAACGGAATATGAAATGGCTCCTGGTTATTGAGACGGTTGGTTCACAACTTGGGGATCTTCACTTTCACAATCCACTCTCATCCTGAAACAGGACAGAAGTCACATGTTAAGTTCATATTTGGGAGAGGAAGCAAGCTCTTAGATGACTGACAGAGCTGGTAATAAAGGTGAGCATCATGTTAATGTGTAGCTATGTGTTGATACAATGCACACATCAGCTTTTATGGTCAAATGTATGTCTTTAAATGTATTTGTGTCTCTTATGAGTGTGCATGTGAACTGAATCCATCTGCAAGTCAGCAAAAACATTGGTAAGCAGCCCTTAATATTTGTTCATTCATGTGCTAAATCTGAGCTTAATCTTCAACCTGTGTATATATTTCAGTTCAAAAGTGCATGTCATGTACAAAATGTAACTGATCTTTGACTTTCTTCTTTCCAGCTAACAGTTAACTTTTTGCACCTTTTACCAGTTCAAACCAGTCCCCATATTGAGTCGAGTTAATTTTTAGTAAAACCTTTCAATTTAAGAATCTTCATGGCATCTGCGTTGGATTTTGTTGTGTGTTTACAGTCACTGATTGCACTGAAAAAAGTTATTAAAAAGAAAAGTTTATTTTAGCAGGATTTAAGCTACACTAGCCGAGAGTTAGCTTAGAGCACGTGTCAAACTCAAGGCCCGGGGGCCAAATTAGGCCCTTGGTGGATTTAATTTCGGCCCGCAGGATAATTTTTAATTACTATTAGATCTGGCCCGCCGGTATATTGCACGCACACCATCACTCCATCCTGAGGATTTCCTCCGCAGAGCCTGACCCCAAACATTGATGAACTTGCACCCAAGATGTGATGCCAAGTATCTGGCTTGAACTAGCATCACAGAGCAGCACACTGAGTTTACATGGATGTTTCCCTCTGCATTTCTTTTCTTGAGACAACAGGGCATGTTTGGTTTTTTCTTTGAGGGAAATAGTTTTTTTGAAGCTGTTGTTGGCCTGTGGGAAAATGTAGCTGCAGATAGAGCCATTATAAATGAATGCAACTGATTATTTAATGTTTAATGTTGTTTTTATAGGCAATAATTTAAGCTTTGTTAGTTCCAGGTTTAATATGTGCAATAAGTTCATTTCAATAAGTTTTGCAATAAACATTGAACCAGTCCGGCCCTCGACTAGTACCAATTTTTTTATTTTGGCCCACTGTGTATTTGAGTTTGACACCCCTGGCTTAGAGCAATGGACTCTGGGAACAGTTAGCCTTGCTTTATTAAAGCAAATCTTTAAAGATGCAATATTTGTATAGAACCGTTAAACATTTACTGAATAAAGGCTTTTTCACTCTCACTATCACTAAGAGTTGTTATCATCCACATATTAAGGATGATAAGCTTTAAGATGCAGACAGTAGCGAGTTAACTTAACTTATCACACATACAGTAAACAGTTGGCATGTCTCCCTCCAAAGAACCTTTACGTCTCACCATCGAACATTTTATCTTTGTTATCTATGTTTATTCCATTTAAAAGTGTAAAAAATACACAATGGGCGCTAATAAAGCACTTACGCAAAACTGTGTTAAGTGGCTATAAATCATTCAACAAGCTACTAAGAGGTTCTGTCTGACTTTCAACGACCAAACTGCACAACAGGATGCTTTCCTCTGGCTTGGTCTAGTTTGATAAAATGGTTTCATATTTTATGGCTTCCCCTCTCTAGCTTTCATTACCTCATTGTGTATTTTTGAAAGATTTGCATGCACACTCTCCTCCTCTCCTAACTCAGTTTATCTTGTTTTAGGTTTGGAGTTTACGGATTTGTTCACTTACATCTTTGCTTTTGCGACAGTCGCCGCAGATGCATCCGATGCAGCCGTTGACCACCTGGATGCCGCAGAGCACCAGCTGCACCACTCCCATGGCCAACAGTATGGAGAACAGAACCACGTGCCACATCACTGCGTTCTTAGGGTAATCGCAGATGTCCCACAGAGTCTGGTTTACAAGGTAGCTGGTGTTACCGCTGTGAGGGAGAAGAGCAGCAGACCGTAAGCACCGTCCAAGACACACACTGAAAATATGTGCACAGCAGGCCAAGTTTGGGGGGCAGAAAGGAAAAGTATGATGACTGAATTGAGGAAGAATGTGTCAGTAAGCAGGTAATTGGAACAAGTGAGAAGTGGAGAAAATAAAGCACATGGAAAATAGAAAGAGTTCTTGTAAAAATGTCATTAGATTTGCTAGAGAAAAGTGAAATTCACCTGTTACTCAATGATAAGTTGTGCTATGGTTTTACATTTTGGGAAATATAATCACTTTCTTGCTGAAATTATTGATATCACTCATTGACCTGCTGTATAGCTGACAGCAAGGTAAGCTCATTGACTGTCAGCAGTCGGTTAGCTTAGCTTAGCATAAATATAGAAATCTTAGCTCAGTCAAAATCTGACTACCAGCTCCTTTAAAGCTCACCAATATATTGATGTTATATTAAAGTATATTGTTGTATTCTAGTAAGACCTACACACATATACAATTAGATATAAAACAAATTGATTATTTCTTAATGTGTACAAGCATAGGGCTGCCAACGAACCAATAATTTTGAATAATTTTGTAAATATTAATGTAATGAATAAAATACAGGTATCATGACTTCAACATCGCAGAACCTATACAGTCAAGTAAAAAGAGGAAATTGAGGTTTGCTAGAGGAAGGGCAATCTAAGGTTAAGTATAAATATCGCAGCATGCAAACTTTGTTCCCCTCACTGTAACCTCAGCCTACATATTAACAGCTTGCTCGTTTTTTTATTGATTAACTACTTTCCCTATCACCTGATGAGCATCATGAGTCTTACCTGCCGAAGCTCGTAACATCTAGCTATCCTTGAAGCGTCTTTGCTTTTGCTATGCTATGTTTTATTCCCCTGGTATTGGGTCTAGAAATGAGATTCAATGCTATCAAATCTATTGACAGTTGCTCAACTAAAAAGGAAAGAATCATAATGTGCAGACCTAGAATCAACATAAAAAGTATTTCCCGGCATGCCTTAGTGAGATTTGACATTATTTAGACAAAAAGACTATGAAATGACCAGCAGAAAAGGGTTGTGTATTCTTAATGCCCAGCCTCATTACAAACGATCTTTAAATGTGGCTGCAAAAACACATGAAAGAAAGTGCTGCTATCTACTGGATATTAAGCATATTGCATTTCAAGATTCAACAGCATCACCTACAAGCCCAGAACAGTACATTTGTATAAGTGATGATGGGGGAATCACTCACGTGCCGAGGTCTTCGAAGGGGTATTCCCAATTGCCGTTGGCCAGCCGACACTTGGGTCCAATAGCCAGACCTGCAGAGGACACACTGGTGCAGTAGATCGCTCCAACCAGGCCGAACGCAGAGGAGAACACAGAGTTCAGCATCTGGAAGAGAAATATTTATAAAATAGAATATATAATATATAAATATAAAATCGTTTATAAATGTGTTATATAAATAAAACTTGATTTGATTTGATTTGATAGGAACATATTGTTTAGGCTATTTCTCAATTGACTGGCCATGAAAATGTAAAAGGGAAAAACGTTGGACCCTGACTGAGTTAGGATTTGTTTCAGTATTTTGTTACAAGATTGGGATCACACTCAACAAAAACAAATGTTCAATTAAATGAAATAGCACATAGGTACGCAAATGAAAGGCAGACGACACAGCATTTTTTCACTGGAACTGTCTCCACTACTTACAAATTAGCGCTCTAGTTCCCATGAATTAAAGGGAAGTGAGCACAGTTCATAACCCTACTTCTGTCAAATATATTTAACAAACATAAGGACTCTAAATAACAATAACAATCATTGGCCGATTATGAGATAAGGCCCCACCATTAACACGTGTAGTTGATTTATGACTGTGTGTTCATTTTGAGTCTTTTTCTAGAGATTACGTGTCAATATGCATCTCTTTGTGTCTCTTTGTAGTCCTTTCATTAATGCAGTTTATTTGGGGTTATGTTGAATCTCTCTTTGTCCCTTTGACTGACATTTTTATGATTTTAGTTAGTGATAATTTTCATTATCATTGAAGTCCCCACAATGACATGTAAATGTACATTTCAAATTACTGTACTTACCCGGCAACGGTTACCACAGCAACCATTTCCGCAGCAACCCTTGCCCCCAGCCCTGATAGCCGAGCAGCTCGGACACAGTATCTGACAAGTTAAAATAAAAAACACATTTATCAATAAACAATATACAAGAGATGTCCTATGTTAATTATACTTTCAAAAGCCTTTAATATGTTTATATGCTTATATAGGCCTACACATTTGCATTTTTACATGTGTGTGTCTCTGTCCATGCTCTCTTATCTCTCAAAGCAAATATTTGTGAATCCTCAGTGGACTTTCTTTTAAAGGAAAGACATCCAACTTCCTGGTCCATGTTCCTAACTGTAAAATCATCAAGTCGTGCCCTTTCCACAGGACTCAAAGGTCTCTCTAATCCATTTATGAGATATAATATTGATGGATAATTATGGGCCTGGTCAACCTTTAAAACGTCAAGATAATACAGGTGGAAACTTGCATTATCAGATCTGTGTCTGTGTCTGTGTGTGTGTGTGTGTGTGTGTGTGTGTGTGTGTGTGTGTGTGTGT
>CALSBZ010002273.1:65530-101541 GCA_943591055.1 Gobionotothen gibberifrons
GTGTGTGTGTGTGTGTGTGTGTGTGTGTGTGTGTGTGTGTGTGTGTGCACGCGCGTGTGTGCGTGTATCTGTAATGAGGAAGTAGAGGAGATAAGACCATTTTATTCATTGTAATTTTCCTTATAATAAAACAAGTACACCACAGTAAAATATACTTATATGTTCTTTTAAAGTGTAGAGTTTTGTACATGGTCAAGGTTGAGCTCATTTCTATATGTTCAGTGTTCTCATCTGTAAGAATGCATCGTCTGTTTTGTGTCTCAAGTTGACAGATATAGTGTAGTCAAAAGTAGGTATTTCCCTCTTAAATGTGAAGACTTGGAAGTATAAATTGGGACTAATTGAAAATACTTACGTGTGAATACCTCAAAATTGTACCAGAGTTATTGTACTTTGTTCTTTATCGGTTTCAAGGATGCTTAAGGCAGAATCGTGCTTATGTTCGGTACATTTAAAGGTGCCTTTAGTCAGATATAAGGCGGGATCTGCTGTATCAATTAAATATACTCACACAGTAAAACAAATTACTAATCTGACCTAAAAGATTGTAAACTAATCCAAAACAAAATACAATTAACTGACTAAGGTATATTACTCATAAAAAAACGAGCTTTTAAAGGAACTGTTATCTCCCTCAGAAGTAAGGAAACTCAATAAATAAGATTTTAAAGGTTAACACAGATTTTACAGGTTTACACAGAGCAGAGTTAATGACTGAAAAGCCCAATAAAACACACAGTAAAACATCAAATCACCCTTCGTAAAAATACACAGTGGTTTACTCACAAAGAGGCCTCCTCCGATGAGCCCCCCCATGAGCCAGACCTGCAGGGAGATCTGACTGTTGTCCAGACTGTTCCCATCGGGGAAGAACAGCAGCAGGTTGGCGATCATGCAGATGAACGCTGAGGGCAGCAGGATGAGGCCCACCAGGCGGGCACATTTCCCCGTACAACACATGCTTCTTTGAGTCTTTCTTTGCTGCTGAAAGTTCCTCTCAAAGTCAGAGAGAAGTGTTCGAGGCGGATGAGGACCTCGCCGCTGCTCTGACACACTGAAAGTCAAACACAGCCAGTGACAGTTTTAACAGGAAGGAGAGAGGGAACAAAGGCCAAGTATTGGTGTGGCTTCCTGCAATCTGATTTCAGACCTGAGTATATTTTGAGATGAAAAAAGAAAACCCTTAGCCAGAGAAAAGAAAAATGTACTCAAAGTGAAATTGCAGGACAAATATTATACCTGAATACACAGAAAAGAAAGGGGGTTTCTGTGTGTTTAGGGGGCTCGATCGTGACGTTTGGACGCCCTTTGAGACCTGCCCATGATGATGTTCTATTTATGGCCTATAGCAAACACAAGAGAGGGATCGGCCTTAATAAAAGCCTTTTATAACCAAAGATACGACATCTAACTAGCTGATACAGTATGTGCTAAAAAAGAATGAGCTTGTATGAAGTGGATTTACAGAAACACAGAAACCATCTGCCGCTAAATGAATGTAATTAAGGTGTTGACCTTTGGGGAATTTCAGCTCTCAAAGGAATTAATAGTATGTGTTGGACGTCGTTATTAACAATTGAGGAGCTCTTTTCCAAAACGCTATAAAAGCCAAATTGAAAATTGAGTTTGTTGTGCCATTTTGCTGTGTACTGAACCTATTCACTGCTCTATCAACGTTTCATGCCAAATCGCTATATATCCTATATATATATATATATATATATATATATATATAAATGTAATATTAACAAAATGTGTGGGTCTAGGTAAAAAATGTCATTTTCCTGACAACTATTCAAATGGATATATAGCGTTTTGGAAAAGAGCTCCTCAATTTTAGTCATAGATTGTTTTGTTTTTATTGGCTTTCTATGATAGGGACGCAGCAGCCAAACACAGGGGGTGTAATAAATAACATTGGGTCTTAGGAAAGGTCAACACAACTTAGCTTGAAGTAAGAAAAACGATCCTGTAACCAAACTAGTATGTAATGTCCACAAACAAACATGTCAGATATTAATCAAGCAAAGAACTGCTTATATAAAATACAATGAGGCTTTTTATTTTTCTTATCAAGAAAATAGAGTTGACTTAGTCGCACTTGGCTTCTTAACTTTTTCTTCCTCACACATTAACTTGTAGTTAATCTGAAATATCTTTATTGCAGGTAATCAGTAGATTCAGTACAAAACCCCAAGAGAGGACTATTCTTACCGTCATGCCATGAGTCACATGACATCCTAACACGGACGTCCTGTTCACTTCTGACCATAGATTGAAACACCTAGTTGTTCCTGTATTTATGACAGTGGTGGTTGGTTGGTATCTGCTCATCTGATCAATGGGACAAACAAGACATCAATTAGATGAGATAGTGGCTATTCTGAAAGTATTGCTTCATCAGGTGGAGGATGTTGAAATATTAAAAGCATTTGCACATTAGCCCCATCTATAGACCACACATTAACAATAAGTGCCATATTCAGGCTGATGTATCCATTAGTGTCTGTGTTTGTGTTTGTGACCCATTAAGCTTTAGCAGCTTAGCCGCAGGAGCACCACAAAGTCTGTGTGTCATACTTGAGTATTTCTATTTACTTTATACTTCTACTCCGCTACATTTCAGACGCAAATATTGCCCTTTTTACTCCACTACATTTCTTAAACATTGATAGTTACTTTGTACATATAAAAACACATTATATACTATGGTACAACGCAGTAATGTAGTAGGCTACTAACAGTACATTTCAAGAATCTAATCTTTAATGCTCTCACATGTATAAAAGAGGATAATATATATAGCATTATAATACAATAGCCTACTGTGAAAACATCCATTCTGCATAATGAGTATTTTGATACTTGAAGTACACTTAGCTGATAATACATTCATATTATTCTGAAATGGGACAAATTGTTTTTTTACTTAAGTAAAGGATGTGAGTACTTTTCCACTACTGCTTATTTGTTTATGTAATGTTGTTTTTTTGCTAAATAGTGTGTTATTTTCAGAATCATAATTCATTTAGAACTGAGAGACAAAGTAAAACAGTACCAAAACAGTATTAATAAGTAGAGTGAACATTATTTAGTAAAGTGATATATATATATTAAAACATTAGAATAAAAAGAAATACACATTTCAAGAATAAAAAAGGTAAGTAGCAGCATTATAATTTTGTTTTAAATAAGTGAAACAAGTAGAAAGTGATGAAGTTGCAGAATGACAGTAGTAAATACTAGTATAAAGTATATATTGCTCCGTTGTGACACCATTGTTGTTACAGGTGTTGGATGGGGCAAAATGAATAAGCAGCCAGTTTAAATAAAGGTTATTTGATTTAGCTTGAAGTCCAGTAATGTGGGCTTTGGAGTGGTTTGTTGTTCCCGTGAGTTCAACGACCCCCTTTTTCTCGCGATAACTTGACAAAACCTGAGTCCCATACTGATTGATGACGTTTCGTTCAGCCAGCCAATAACGTGAATGTAAACAGAGTGCATGCAGCTCTCATGAACTCTGCTCTTCTCGCTTCTTTCGGCAACCGTGTTACAGTGAATTTAATGAATTTATAAAACATTAACAGCACTTTTTTCAGCTGTGAAAGGTGACATAGTCCAATTCTGACCTCCTACAAACTGCACACAGTCTTCTTCTGCAATGTCAGGCAAGTTTATTTAACAAACCTTCTCAGTAACACTTGACTTTTGATTCAGCTAAATGATAAATGCTAGCTAACCTTGTGTTTTTTAATCATGTTGGGCTTATTCTGTGCGCAGATAAAGTGAAAGAGCTTATTTCAAAGTGCCTGCAGGCCCGGGACATGGCTTACTGTCCGTACAGCCGCTTCCCTGTCGGTGCCGCCATTTTGACAACAGATGGCGCTATAATCACAGGTAATAACCCTAGAGTGTATATATAAGGTGATAACCATAGACTGTAAGGTGATAACCATAGACTGTATATATATATAGATAATAACACATAAGTGCACACTAACTAACTGAGGACTGGAGGTACAATGGTGGAAAGTAACTTAACAAAATAACGATAATAGACTAACTAGTAACGTTGCCATAAACTGTGTTTTTCCTGAGAAGCATACTTTTGACTCTTTTTAAATTAAACTTTCTCAGCATTAATCACAAACCTCTTTAAAGTTTCAAGTACTGTTGGTGTATTCATTATTTAGTACTTAATGTGTGTTTTTCTTCCTCATTGTTTATGCAGTAGTATGTATGGTTTTCTTATTTTAACATATCGATACTATGCATCTGTTCTCTTACTCCTTCCCTTATTTTATCTAATCTTATTTTATCTTTTACAGCAAAATTCTGATGGGATTTGCAATGTATTGTCATGCCGTAAATGAGATTAAAGGAATGTAAAATAGTTAAAAATAGCTCCAGCTCAACCAGCTACAAAGGCATAATGAGTATTTCTATTTTTATGAAATGAAGGAGAAAGAGAGAATAATGTATATGCAAACAACAAAGAATAGTTTTTTCAACTCATAAAAGAATACATTTATATAATTAAGAAAAAGCCAAAGAAAACAGCTACATTTTAAAGATTAAAACACTTATTTCCACAGAGAAAAAGAGTCCAGAGTCTGAGTGTGTGTGTGTGTGTTCTCAGGCTGTAATGTGGAGAACGCCTCCTACGGTCTGACAGTGTGTGCTGAGCGGACAGCCATCCAGCGGGCCGTGGTGGAAGGATACAGACAGTTCACTGCCATCGCTGTCACATGGTGAGAGACATTTTAATACATTTGATGATACATTAAGAGTTTAATATAGCACATGTTATGATTACATTCCTCTCTTCTATGCAGTGATATCAAAGACCGCTTTGTTGGGCCGTGCGGGGCCTGTCGACAGGTTCTTATGGAGGTGAGACACACATATCTACTCTAAAAACATTACACTTTTTCAAGTCAGGGTTCCTACGGTCATTGAAAACCTGGAAAAGTCATGGAAATTCAAAATACAAATTCCAGGCCCTGGAAAAGTCCTGGAAAACAATATTTTTCCCAAAGTTTTGGAAAAGTCATGGAAATGTAACTGAAGTTGCCTCAAATATAATTAATATTTTATCTAATCGCCGAAATAGTAATACTATAACGATAATAAATACTGTATCGTATAGTAATGAAACGTAAAATGTCATTTAACTGTCGAGGTGTTTTGCTGGTGAGAGATTTGAGTAGAAGCTAGTAAGCCTACTATTTGATTTGTTTTAGATAGGCACAACATGTTTCATATGCAGACCTTATTTTCCAGCTGACCATGTTAAAATAAAAATGTTTCAGTGGTACCGCTGAGAGTAATTTTTGGTCATGGAAAATTAGGTAAAGGTCATGGAGAAGTCCTGGAAAAGTCATTGAAAATCATTGATGAAAAAGTGTATGAACCCTGTCAAGTTATTTACAATATCATTTTACATATAATATTCTCTAAAATATACATTAAAAAACATTTGTTGGGAAAATATATCTCTCATTTAAAAAATGTCTATATCTTAAAACAAAAACAAAATATCAGTGCGCTATAAACAAGAAAACTTAATTCGGAGAAATATGTGTTTGCATTTGTCAAATGTCAAAATATTTCTGAATTACAGATAAAGATGACTTGATAAAAAGGGGATGTCACAACTGCATTTCACAGGCATGTTAAACATTGATACTAATAACAGCACAGTAAAAAGTAATAGCTTTCAGATATGTTCAATAAATAAAGTTAAGGCGGGGTACTGTGTTTTTCCATCAATCATCATACAACTTAAAGTAGTTTAAAGGATGTAGTCATTCAACAACAACGTTTTCTGTGCATCCAATATATTAAAATGCATGAATTATGTGTGTGGCATTCAGGTGTTAAAGGTGGGGTAGGTAATTTTGGAGAAACCAGCTCGAGTGCGCTAGAATTTGAAAATACACAGCCGGAAAAAATCTGCCACTTCCTTTCAGAGCCCCTCCTCCAACACACACGAACGCGCACATGACCAATGAGGGCACGAGATAAGTTTGTGCACAGATGGAAGGCTGACAGGCAGGTAGGCCATCCAGTTACTTTAGCCGGGCCGGCTCAGATGATTGGTCGTGCTTTTTACAGTACTACGGCTTCCACAGATGACATTTTTTTAAGGATTTTTTGTCAAAGCACTTAAGATATTCATTGCTATCGGGATGTTAAGAGCATTCCATGGAATATAACAAAAAGTGTATCTCGAGCCGGTTTCTCAAACTTACCTACCCCACCTTTAAGTTTAAGGAGAGTTAACAGAATGAATAAAAAATAAAAAATGTAGGTACTTTTTGGGTGTCTGTGGCCATCTACAGTATATGAGTTGGGCCTCAGTGTTTGTATAAATCCAGGCTATGACCTTTAATGTTGTTTCTTTCTCCTTCCCTACTTTGCTTCTCTTTCTCTCTTTCAGTTTGGATCGGACTGGATTGTATATTTGACCAAACCAGATGGATCTTACAAAGAAACCAGCCTCCTTGAACTGTTGCCTCTGGCCTTTTCCCCGGCCCACCTCGCAAAGAACTGATGAAGCCTCGGCAGCAAAGAAATATATTTTTAGTGCCTTATTCGTACTTATTTAGCAGCTATGTCTCTTGAATTATGTTATGGAAAGACTGCAATTTAGGAAAAAATAAAACATTTTAACTCCTAAACATGTGTGTGATGATGATGATTATTAATATGCAGAGGTGTAAGTAAGTAGATTTACTCAAGTACTGTACAGTACAGTTTGTACTTCTACTTCACTATGGTCAGAGGTATATCGTGTACTTTACACTACTACATGTATTTAATTCACTTAAGTTACTTTGCAGATCTGAATTAATAATGTCAAATATAATCAGCGCTTAAATAAGACTTTAGTTACACCCAGGGGTTAAATTGGGCCGGGGCTGTCCGGCGATGCTCTGACGTCACCACCGTCACCCATTTGTTTGAGCCATATGTTAAAACATCTCTCGTTCTTAATATAGACTTTATTTAGGGTCGATATGTGTTGACTTTACTTTAAAATAGCAGATCTCTGTGACAGGATATAGTCTTTCTGCTTAGGTGAACGTGTGTCTCTGCTCCGATCAGGAGCTGCAGCACACGTTCGGGGGTCCGGGGGTATGCCCCCCCGGGAAGAAATGTTTGAAAATGTAAAGTAAAATGCTTCAATCTGGTGCACTTTGAGCACACAATACTAGAGACTATAGATCTAGGGGGTACAACTCTAAACAACCATATGAAAAAGATCGGTTTACATTTTAATAACCAAATATGTGAACATAACCAATAACCTACCACAGCCAATAACAAATAAATGTAACTTATTTTATTTTTGTTGTTCATTCATATCTTATTTTACCTAGTTAACATTTATTTATGCATATTTTTTTAACTCTCAAGTTTTAAACGATATTTTTGGTTTACTGTCCTATAGTATACATTGAAATGATTTCAAACCTGTTTATCCCAATAATTATGAAGGAGTGCCTTGGAAATATTTGTTTACATAAATTGCATTTATCTCTCTCACTCGATCCCACGCCCACTTTAGCTGTGAGCTGCGGACCCCTGATAAGCCAACACCCCTGCACTTTCATCACTTACAGCGCCCATCGTACAGGGCAAATTAAAAGTGTAACCGGGGTGAAAAGGGTATTACATTTACTTAATTATCAATGTTGTTACATCAAGGCCGAAAATTAGGATGAGCGCAAACAGTCAAAATTTGTTTTTTCCCTCCCAGAGCTGCCAGCGCAGCGCCTCCCCAGATCTGGCGCCCTAGGCGACCGCCTATGCCAAAAACCGGCCCTGTACACCATGCTAAATGTATGTCTGCATAAATCTCAGTAATGATCGGTCATAATAACACAGAATGTGGTGATGATTAAATAGTTTACAGTGAGATTTACTCCCATACTTTTGGCCATACTCACGCAGCCCTACAAATGAATTGAGATTTCCACACCAATGTTCTTTAGCAAGTGTGCAGAGCAGTGTTGATTTAAAAAAGCCATTTGAAGGTTGGATATTTGTAAACCTTTTTTTGTGTATATATATTAATAATTTAAGATGTAAATGAATTCCAGTTTATTTGTAGTACTTTCTATTTTTATTGTGACATTTGGTGGCAACAATGTGTGCATTTGATACAGATAATGGAGCAGTTGCTTTAGGGCCACAGTATAGGCCTATATCCCTGAAGGTCAAATAATGAGATCCTTGACCTCGGCCCCCCTCTCACACAGAGCCCCCCCACATATCAAATCCCAATATAACCCCTGATAACATTCACAAGCTACCCTGGAGCTTACAAATTGATAAAAACTAGCTGCACCTTTACCAGCTTTGATAAACACATTAACGCAAGGATAATTATAATCAAAACATATTATATGTATTATTCTGAAATGGACAAATCTGAATAATAAGTAGCCTAGTTTTACTTTTGCTACTTTAAGTATATTTTGATGCTAATACTTTTGTACTTTTACTTAGTAACATTTCAAATGCAGGACATTTATTTGTAATAGAGTATTCCTACTCTCTGGTTCTTCTACTTTTACTTAACAACAAGATCTGAGTACTTCTCCCACTTCTGGATTATTATGGTTTTATTACTTTAAAGAAGATGTTTCGAGAAAGTGAGCTCTAAACTGTGTGACGTAGTAAGGTGGGCGGAGTCTAAAGCTGTTTCCGGAAACATGGAGGCTGTAGTGAGCGATGTGGTGGCTCCCGAAGATCTTTTAGTAAGTTGTAAACTCTTTAAACATCTTAATATCATTCAATATAATTATGAAAGCATGGAGGACATTCATGATGTCCTCACAACACATGGTCACTCGTTTAAAGCTGAAACTTTGCTTGTAAATCCACGTTTCGAGAGATACGTTGTCGCGTCACCAGCTAGCTAATGCTAACAGTTATGTTTGACATTTAAAACAAGTCACAGTGACATCGTTATTTCCGCTCATATACTTTATGACTCATTCTGGTAACGGTAAGATAATGACATGTGCTTTATTTTTAAACGTAAAGCGCACAGCTGGTTGTGTATTCTTCTTGTGAAATATTACATAATGAGAACAGCCTCTGTCAAAACAAACACAATACATGACTGGTGATGTCAGCTAAGCAATGTGTTTATGTTCCACTGCCTTTCTGCACAGATGATTCAATTAAATTAAATACAGTTGTGGAATGTAACTAAGTACATTTACTTAAGCACTATACTTGGATGTACTTTACTTGAGTTTGTTCACATTATCCTACTTTATACTTTTACATTACTACATTTTGTTGGCAAATGTTGTACTTTTTGCTATACTGCATTCATTTAAAAATATGTATTTACTACCTACTTTGCCTTTTTAGATTAGAAATACACAATTTAAATCAAATAATACATTATTATATACTGTTATAGTCAAAAGCTACCCAGTAGTAAATAAAGTAATTAAAATAAACCCCATTTATACCAAGTGTAACATTGAAGTGATGATGGGATTATTGCATTAAAAAAATATATAATTTCAAATATATATGGTGTTTAAATGTGCCGTAAAAGTACTTCAACTATATTTTGGTGCCAATACTTGTGTACCTTTACTTAAGAGCAATTTTGAATGCAGGACTTTTACTTGTAACAGAGTATGTTTACATTGTAGTATTGCTACTTTTACTTGAGTTAGTAATCAGAGTACTTCTTCCATTACTGATTTTAAATATGCAACAAATTCTAATCTGGCGTCGCTTCATTTCTGCTTTGTTTAATGATAGAAGTTCGAGAAGAAGTATAACAGTGAGCTGGTGAAGGGAGCCGTCTCCAGAGAAACTAAGTTTGAGTATGCGTGGTGTCTGATCCGGAGCAAATACACAGACGACATCAAGAAGGGAATTGTGCTCTTGGAAGGTGCGTAAAATATACAGTGTAGACTAATAGTGGATGTTTAATGCGGATGTTGACGTGTGAATTTAAATAAACTTATTTTATTGGACATGGATCCTTTGAATGTCTGCTCATTAAAATGTGGTGATTTCCTTAACATTTGTAAGAGCCCCATCTGTCAAGTTATTAATACTATACATATATTGTAAGCGCTTTGAGCACCTGTAAAAGCGCTCTAATAAAAAATGTAATGCATTATTATTATTATTATTATTATTATTATTATTATTGTATATTGTTTATTCACTTCTGAGTGTTACCGGCTTGTATAGCAGAACTCCTCCATCGCTACACCCCAGCCAGAGCTTTAAGGTCGGCTGGCCAGCTGCTGCTGCTGGTAGTGCCCAAGACCAGGCTCAAAACCCGAGGGCACCGAGCCTTCGCAGCAGCTGGCCCCAGGCTCTGGAACACTCTGCCCCTCCATGTGAGGTCGGCCCAGACCCTGGGGTTTTTAAATCAACACTAAAGACTAGGGCTGCACGATTTTGAAAATAAACTGACATTGCGATTTTTTTCCCCCCTGCGGTATATATTGAGTTTTTTTAACTATATTTAACCGGATGAAGGATTTTAGTCACGGACGTCTGGATCTTAACTGGTTGACTCATCATACCTTAAGTCATGATCTAACACGTCATGATAATGCAGGTTGCTTACCCTCAAATAAGGGGGTTCATCTGTGAATGAAGAAGAGTGGTGTCTAGAAGGGATCCAAGAGATTAAACGTATTACATTCAACTATAGGAAGCTTCATTCTCACATTAGGGAATTAACATATGTGACAAAATAGGTAATTTAACTTTTTATTCCACAATTAAAACCTTTTTTGTGCAAATAGCAGCAAAGTAGTGGACATCTTTTAAACAACATTATAAAATGAAGAACAGCTATACACCAGCTCCTTTATGCCGTTTTGAACCTTTCTCATATGGTGTAACACCGGCAAAGGCATCTGAAATAGTTGTTTGCTGTGCATGCAGAGCCTGCATGTCACTCCACTCAAGGACCCCTGACATGAGAGCCGCGCAGGTTTTCCTTTTGTAGCAAGCAGCAAAATAATTGTAACATGACGTGCTTGAGTTAATTTACCTACTTAATATCGAACGCCCTAAAAAAAAAAACGCACGTCCCTGCGGTGTGAATACCGCGCATGCGCATATCGCGGTTATCGCCATGACGCGGTATATCGTTTAGCCCTACTAAAGACTCACTTCTTCTCCCTGGCCTTCTAGTCAGAGCGGAGCACGACTCCTGACTTTTCCCTGTGTTTTATATTTGCTGTTGTAATTTATTGTCTTCTGTTTGCGATTGGAGTTATGTGTTATTTATTATTTGCACGTACAGCACTTTGGCTCGACCAAAAATCGTTTTTAAATATGTGCTATATAAATAAAACCTGATTTGATTTGAATACTGAGAACATATCATACAGAGGAAATGACCGGTTGATTCGCATAATGAGGATTGGTGGTAACATATTAGAGTCCATGTTTTCCTAATTTCATCTGAATTTTTTTGTCTTAGAACTTGTTCAGAAAGCATCAAAGGACGATTCTCGGGACTTCCTGTTCTACCTTGCAGTGGCCAAATACAGACTCAAAGTAAGTGTCAATACTAGAGTCACAACAATGTTAACATGATTACATTTGGAGGTTTATGTTATCGAAAGCATTTCTTTCCATTCCCTTTTATTTAAAAAAATAAATAAAAATTGTAGCATGTTTATAATATTTATCGCAGCCCTCCCATTTGATCACATAATTTAAAATGTGCACGCCCTTCTTCTAGGAATATGAGAAAGCTCTGAAGTACATCCGAACTCTCCTAAAGAACGAACCGGGGAACAAGCAGGCTCAGGATCTGGAGAAACTCATCGACAAAGCTTTAAAGAAAGGTACAAACCAATCTCATTCCTATCATATTACCAACATTGATTTCACCCGGTTATTTGAGTCTCAAACCACAATGCTGACATTCACATGTTGTCATCTAGACGGCTTGGTTGGCATGGCGATCGTCGGGGGGATCAGTCTGGGTGTTGCTGGTCTGGCGGGCCTCATCGGTTTGGCCGTGGCCAAAGGTGCCAAATCCTAACATGGACATGGGACGACGTTTCATCTTTGTGCTGGACTGACAAATTGACCATTACCTGCATACAAAAATAAAAGTTAATTAATGGAGCTTGACGGATGCAACATTTTGGTTTGGTTTGAATAATGCCAGTGAATAACCATATTGTAACAGGGTTGAGATTCACCATACATATGCCATTACTTATCTGTCTATTCACACCATAGCATGGCACTTTCTTATTATTTGTGTAAATATATTGATGAATGATTATAGTAATGGTGCAGCTCAATTTTCTGTAAATTCTAATTTACATTGAGTAAATAATATCTTCCTAAAAGCGCAGTTGTGGCTTTGTAACTGTCTGTATTTGACTCCAAGAATTGTAAAGAAAGTGTTATTGGTGAAGTGGGAGGTGTAGATTGTTATAGCAAGCAGTGACAGTGCCATGAATGCTGGTAGCAGATACGCCCAGCTGCTGCTGAGGAGGCGAGGAGAGAGCGGTTGATTTTCAGTTGCTCTGAATACTACTTTGAATTAAGGGACGCAACACGCATATTGAAGATGGATACCCTTTGCCATTTACCTGGTCTGCATATGAAGAGTTGTTTTTCCATCTTGTTTAATAAAATGCTTTTGAACTGAGATTTGGGTCCTCTGGAAATTATTGTCGAGCCTTTCAGAGCGCAAAATCAAATGCTAATCGCCTCAGAAACAATCAAACAAAGTGACATACATGACTTTGCTGTCTAGCATCAATTCATGAACAATTCGATCAAAATAGATGCCACTTTGAAATGTCTAAGTGTTTCAGCACAAAAGTATATAATGTGGGAGCGTTGGCTCAATAACAAAGCATGAGAGTAACACCTACGTCACTTCCGGGAGAAAATTACGTCTCCGCCCACTTTTGGGGGAAAACAAAGCTGTCAGTTGAACGGCGGTTAATACAGATTCTGAAGTTTTTGCCAATCCGATCAGAAATGTAAGAAAACCGGAGATTTTTGGATCTTCAAAGAGCCCGATTATGATGGCCAGACAGGCAAACTTTTACATGTAATCATTGGAAAACGACGAGTTAAATTAAAAGCTGGTTAAATTAAAAGCAGCAGGCGGGGCTGTCATTTCGCCAGCTGTTACTCTCGAGAGCGAGGCGGAAAATAATTGTTTTATGATGCCAAAAAGCTGCTGTGTCGTTTATTGCTCCTCAAACATTAAAAAAAATCCAGAGTTCAGTGTGTCTGTACTTCCTCTAAGAAGAAAGGACAGTAACAGAAGATCTCTGTGGCGTCAGGCTCGATCGCCATTCAAATGACAGCCGTTGTTTCCCCCAAAAGTGGGCGGGGCCGTAAAGTCACTTTGAAATGTCTTAAGTGTTTCAGCAGAAAAGTATATAATGTGGGAGCGTTGGCTCAATAACAAAGCATCATACTATACAAAATCAAATATATGTCTAATATGTCTATGTCACAAATATATGTCTAATATGTCACAATAATATGTCTTTAAAGTATGTGTAATGCAGTGAAGGGTACAAGGGACATTTGGCACATTGACATATTGGTAGCTTGATAAGATGCTTCTCTTTTTACAACTTTTTTATCTTTTAGTCTTTTTATTACTATTATTTATCTTGTATGTCGGTGATATGATTATTTACCATTTCAGGAGCAGAACATGACATTATACAAGATGCAATGACATTGTATCATCTGCATAAACAGATACCATGAGCAAGCCCCCCTATGACCTCACTATGTAACACTTAGGCCGTTTCTCAATCGCGAGGATATTGGCTTCCAAGCCATTATTTCAAGGATGCTACGTCATCGAGTGCCGCCGAAGGACTGTTCCAATCTCCAGCATACTTGGAATTCCACCGAGGCCGCGTCCTTGGTTTGGGGGAAATTTCGAGGCTGCACATGGGTAGACTTCGCGTCCTTAAAATCCCCACAATGCTTTGCACACGGACCAATTTAAAAAAAAACTTGCGGAGAAAGGCTGAGCCGACGCAGCACACATTTAAATGTAAGTATGTAGTGGCGTAGAACATGTGTTGGTAAATATGTGACTTTGTTACATTTGTTAGCACCAAAAATGTGTTCCGTGAAAGTAAAGCAAGTTCATAATTAGATAGACATCGTGAGGTATTTATTTTCGGTACAGTTTATGTTGAAACCGTTAGAGAGAGTGGCACACTTGTTAGCCTGTTCCATTCTTCTTCGTTTTCCGAAGCCGTGGCTTGGAAGTATACTTGCTTCGTTTCTGAAGGAAGTGACTTGGAAGTACGCGACCACCAAGCCAGCATCCTCGCGATTGAGAAACGGCCTTACGCTTCTTTTGGCTAGCGCTCCAGCACATTGTACGTGATAGGCTAAGGGGCGGGACATCTCTAAGCGGTTTACCAATCACAACAGAGCTGACCAGCTAACCAATCAGAGCAGACTGGGCTCTGGTTTCAGACAGAGGGTGAAAAGAGGTGCTGCAGCACAGCTTTTTGAACATGAAAGCATAGAGACATGTCCCAGGAGAGACACTACATACAAATGATCACAATGAGGCCCCTTTAACTGTTACGAAACAGTTAGTTTTTTTCATTTATGGGATCGATTAGATTAGTATTAGTCATTTTCAGAAGAATGTATTAATGAAGAAACAAAGTCCAATCCTTTTTTATGACTAATTTATTGTCTACTCAATTCACAATGAGGTTTTGGTGGACACTGTAAGAAAAAGCACAACGATCCTTATCTAAGTGTTTGAGTCTTTGCAGCTAAGATAGGACGTACATGTTCAAGCAGAAAATGTGCCGGCCTTGTTCACTCGCTGCGATCATCTTCACATGTTGACCCCCGCATAGATTTGAGTATCTGGCACCGTTTTACGACGGGAAGGCTTATGGAGGTTATCAGTTGTGTGTGGTGTTATCAGCCTCGTGGGATGTTACTCATTAACCCACCCCCACAGGACCGAAACTCACCAGGGACATATCAGTGAAAACAATAATCTTCTTTGGTGTGAAAGAGATGGGTAAACAAAACGAGGAAAGGGTGGGTAAATGTCCCCAAATATGAATATCCAAATAGATGAGGAGAGGCTACCAAAGCTGTAATCGTCCCATGTCTCATCCCTTGTGCTGTTTTGACACAGTTTAACGTCAATGATTTATTTAACGTCCGTGTAATTCACATCAGCTTCAGTGAGTTTGAGTTATGAGGGCCAATGTTCATCACAAGGCTGAGTGATATTAATGTGTAATCACCATAAAGAAGGGGAATACGTCTGGGAACACGGTGTCTTCTTTCAACTACACCCTGTACTGTTCGGATGTCATCACACAGTTACACACAGTTACTGTATAATCCAGGAACACAGCGCTGTATTGTCTGTCGCTTTATATTACTGCAGGCAGTGACGTGCAGACAGTCATTTTCATCATTTTATGTGAAGTTAAAGTTTAATGGGTTCATGGCTTTTTATTATTTCCTTCTTTCTTTTTATTGAGCTGATCGTATTATTGGATAGTTTGAAGAGCAGTCTATTGACGACAGAACTAATCATGTATAGGGATAGTATACAACTTGAACTTGAACAAATTATTATGTGTTTTTGATGTTTGATAGACAATAGCAATGTTCCCGCATTTTTTTATAAAAAGATCTCAAAGCCACTGACAGCTTAGTTTCAAATCTAATATTTATGGCTGACCCAGCAACATTTAAAGTTTGAATAAGTATTATTTATGTTCAACAAACATAAACCTACACTAACCTGCTTCGTTAGGACTGTGTGTGGTTTAATCAGATGTATTACAGTTAGTTGAATACTCGATTCTGATTGGTCAATTCAGAACACGTTGTTAATCCAGAACAGACAGACAGCTGTCAATGATTTATTGACCGTTGTTAAGGACACTTACATCTGCAGAAAGAAGTTCGGTCGGTATACAGTTTGGCCGGAAACATTTTTTTTAAATAAAAGCTTTTGGCTTTGGGCTCCTGATCAGCCGCGTCGCTGCACATTATCCCTCACTTGATTGACAGTTACTTGCTGTTGTAAATTGCCCAGCAACCGTCATCATTCAAATCTTGCTGCATTATGATTGGTGAAAGGAGTATAATGCATTACATTGTTTTTAAATAAACTCCACCCACTTCTGACCACCCAGTGAAAACAACACAGAAATTCCCAGAAATCTCTCGTTTGAAACAACCAAACATGTAAAATGGCTTTAAAAATGTGTTCATGTTGGATACGAAAAGTTCTTCTGGTTGTACGGACCCTATGAATTTCGAATTTGAAATGGTCTCCTTGAACTATATCCCCCCACTTGTTGAGTGTATATCCAATATAGGTATGTTCTTAAATGCTTTCCCACGAAAAACTGCTGACACACTGTCCATAGTGCACATTTCAGGATGTAAAGCCTTTTACTAGAGTTATAGGGTTATACATTAATTAGCAACTGCTTCTATCTCTTAACTTTTATTGTTATTAAACCAGCACCCACAGACATTTTTTAATTACTTCTACATTTCTCTGCCTTCTTCCTCTGTGCTGTGTGACAAGTTAATCCTGGAGAGCACAAGCAAAAAGGAGAGGCTTCTGTCTAGGTATCCTTTAAAAAACGAAATCATTTGTTATTACAGACAAAGCCGTAAAGCGAGCTTTGCAAACAGCTCGGCAGTTAAATGAGACGTTTATGGCGGGCGAGGATCCAGTTGTTGCTTTAGAGGAGCTCAGGTGGAGGTGAGGTGGATGAGGAAGACCAATGAGTTTAGATTTAGGCTTACAGATGAAAACTCTGAAGTGAGATATCCATCCTGTAGGAATTACAATATATAAATAGGTTTGAATAGACCTTCACAGTGTCCATGATGTCAGTAAAATAATATTCAGTCAACTCAATGAAAAATCTCTTGCTAATAACAAAATAAGACATTTAGCAGCTTCCTTTTCACTAGCCTGGTTTCAGCATGTAAAAATATAGACTTTGATTTAACATTAACTTCACAAACGTTCCTTTTCCACGGCTTCAACTCCCACTTCCTTCCAGAAACCTGCTGGTGGTCTATTTCTCTTGAACTGAATTACGTAGCGTTATTTCTTGACCTTTATACACAATCGGTTTCCTGGTTCACAAATCTCACCATCTCTAGACACATCAGGGCTGAAATGCAAGCTACGATATATCTTAATATTATCACTCTGGATTTGGCAGGAGGGAGGACAATTAATGAAGACACACAAATCACAGAAACTGGGTGACTTTGAACCTTTGTCAATGAGCTTCGGGCCTCAAACGTAACCACTTTCATGTTGATACGTTTCCAAAATGTTACAAAATCTTGGGCATGGCGCTAAGTCATGGTGACCTTGTGTCTTATGGCCTTGAGATTCAAAACCAAAACAATAAAACTGAAGTTGCAATCGCCTGGGTGGAATGTTACTTAGTGCACCTACTTAATTACTGAACACACATTTAAAGTACTTTTAAGGTATTTCCATGTTATGCTACTTTATACGACTACTCTACAACATATCAGATGTATTTGTTTGTTCTCGCAGATTCAGACAATTGAAAACATATATATATCAGTTTATAAATTATTATCTTTTATTATAGGTTATACTAACCATCAGTAGGCTGTACTGTAGAGTAATTAAAGTGAGCTCTACCTTCACCAGATGCAACATTAAAATACCATTAAAACTAGCTGAAGCTTATATTTTTGTAATTTAAGCAAGATTTTCCACACATGAGTTCTACTTTAAGTATACTTTTACACTGTAGTATTGCTTAGGTAAAAGAGTACTACTTACACAAGTGCAATTGTCTTTGTTTGAAAAGCCCTGTTTATTGCTTTAAACATGCTAATGATGTGCGGTTGACCATCAACGAGAAAGAATCGTGGAAAATTGCTAATAAACATGAATCGTGCCGCGCCATCAAGTGCGACTGATGACCATTGGACCCTGAGAGCGAGGCGATAAACACCTGCTCAGTTTCAGGGGTGTAAAATACATGAGAGAGAGAGAGAGAGAGAGAGAGAGAGAGAGCGTGAGGGGAGGGGGAGGAGAGAAAACGAGTCAGATAAATCATTATACATATCTGTGGAGCTGGACACATCTCCCAGTGGCACCATTGACTCTCACACACACTCTCATTGACTTTCAATCACACCAACATTGTTTTTATCACCACATTGGATATCCTTTTGTTGTGACTTCTGGACCAAAGAGGGGTCATGGATCCAATTGTGGAAGTAGTGGCGTTGATTTTGGGGTTCATTGGTTGGGTGATGGTTGGGATCACGCTGCCCAACAGGTACTGGAGGACCTCCACCGTGGACGGGAACGTCATCACCACCTCCACCATCTACGAGAACCTGTGGATGTCATGTGCCACCGATTCAACCGGGGTCCACAACTGCAGGGAGTTCCCCTCGCTGCTCGCTTTGAATGGTATGTTGACTTAAAAAAAAAAATTCACTATTTAGGATCTTAACGCACAAGACATCCATTATGGATAATTGAAAGTAAAGAGACAATAAGTTAACAGTGGTTTTATGACATGATGAAGTTCAATTTCAAGGTTTTACGAGTACTTGAACACCTTGAACTTTTGCTCTGTTGAAGCTATAACGTTCCTTTTTTTCTGGCTATAACTTAATGATCCCTTTCAAGGCAGATGACAATTAAAATGGTGTGAATTTAATGGGGTCTTATTTCTGCTCTTCAGGTTACATCCAAGCGTCCCGTGCGTTGATGATCACATCCATAGTGTGTGGCACCTTTGGACTGTTGCTAGCCCTGATAGGAGTGCAGTGCTCCAAGGCTGGGGGGGAAAATTATGTTCTCAAAGGGAGGCTTGCTGGCACCGCTGGAGTCCTTTTCATATTTCAAGGTAACAAAGATAAGCAAAATGCATTAAAAAAAAGTTTATGTTAAGGCAGGTGAAATTAATTAATGTTATTTGACTTCCTAATACCTTATAAATAGAAATAGGAATTTCTCCATAATGCTAATTGTGTTTTATTGCCTGTCAAAATCAATAGTCCTAGATTGTTCCTCCTTTCTTGACATACTTTGAACTTCTGTATCTGGAAGCTTCCCAGGTTCGTTCTCAATGATTAAAGAATATTTACTACTTTTTTTATCAAAAGGTCTGTGCACGTTGATCGCAGTGTCCTGGTATGCCTTCAACATCACACAGGAGTTCTTTAACCCTCTGCACGCCGGGACAAAGTAAGGTGGAGGTGGGGGTGATGTTGGTTGATGATGAAAGGTCTGATATGAAGCTGACTGACACTCTGCTGTGTGTCGCAGGTATGAAATAGGAGAAGGACTCTACATGGGATGGTGCTCCGCCGTGCTCGCCATCGCCGGAGGAGCCTGTCTCACCTGCTCCTGCCAAATGGGCACAAAGGAAAAATAGTGAGTTAATTTACTTCATATTATTATATTTTACATACTTTTTTTAAAATTATTTATTGATGGATTTACTGTAAATTAATTACTTGTACGCATTGCTTTTCAACCATTTACATTGCGCTCTTGTTCCTCCGTACAAAAAAATCATATTTGGAAATATAATGAAGAAAAAAAACATTCTTAGCTAAAATGACTATTTGATCAAATACAATACAACAATAAAATAAAAAGCTTAAATATAGTTATAAATAAATGTACAATTACAGTTTAGACAAAAAATAACAATTGTAGTCCTTTTTTATTTATTATCTTGGCACAAAAGTTATTTTTACATTTTACAGATGTTTTATATTGTATTAAAAAAATAATGATGTGTGATGCATGTTTTTAGGACCTAAAGAACCTCTTAAATATATATTTGTTAAATGCATGGCCCTCTGGCGCCTTGCTGTGGCAACACGTTATAAATTCACCTTAGCAACAACGTCTTCTGTCAAAAGGAGCTCTTATCGGACATTATCACCTGGTCTGTTGTTAGAGCCCGCCCATCTTTGTTTCTCACAAATGGACAGTGCTATCTGGGCTCTATTTTAATGACCATATATTTGTGTTGTGCAAGATGAATGAGGCTGTACAAATATGCAATAACAACGTAGTTGGGTAAAGAGGAAGTGGACTATAGGCGCAATAAACTAATTGGAAGGGGGGACAAATGGGCTGGAAACGACACAAGGACGGCCCGAATTTCAACATAGTCTTCTATTACTTTTATATTGGAATGTATCATTTCCCCTGATGACATTTTGACATGTCACACAAAGTACAAATGTTAATGGTCAAATTAATTATGGCTGAATAGCTGCTTCGGTTTCACAGACGTTTTTTCATCGTCATGTTTGTTCTTGTTTCGCAGCCCCTTGCCCTATCAAGCCAGGGGAACGGTATACTCTGGACCAGCACCAACCAGGAGTGTGGCTGCTAGTACTTACGGACGAAATGCTTACGTTTGAGCAGGATATGGACACTGAGCTTTGTCACCACAACAAAAAGAATCTGAGCTAAAGTTTGTCAGTTTTTATTGAAACATTTAACATGTCCTGGTGTCAGCTTTTACACCTCTGATGGATATTTGTGTGTAAAAGCTAAAGGCCCCCACTGAACTGTATATAATCACAATTTAAAGAGTGTATTCTGTAAAAATAACTGCATTGAAATGATTGCATTTGAGTTGTAAAAAAGCTAAGCTTCCTATCACTGCACAATTGTTTCTATTTATGTTTTACTGATGATGTAAACTCATATACTTTTACATATAGTCACTTGTTTTCAGAGCGATTTAATCAATTGACAATCTGCAAACACATTTCTAGAAATGTGTAAAGGGGAAGGTCAAAACTGTTATAATCCAGATATGTGTGTTGTTTTGTACAGTTGTATAGATTCCTGTGAAAGAGGGTCGTGGAAAAGTTATCTTTATTTTGTTTTTTTACGATAGCGCACAATAATAATAATAATGTTCTATTCCAAACATTTCTGTTTCACTTTGTGTTCCTGCATCTGTTTTCCTTTTCTTTTTTCAAAAAGAATAGCAAAGTTATTTTGATGTGACACAATTAAATAAAGATATTTAAAAAGATGGTTATCAAATCAGATTTTTGGAAATGTAAGTTTACATAATACTGTTTAGGTTATTTACAGCTGTCTAAAATGTTATATTTCTATTAAATTACAAGTTTTTAAAACATTAAGTAATTAAAAACGTAGGACATAATACGATGCTGTGTTTTGTTTCATAATTAAAATATGTTGTGTCACAAATATATGAGACATGTTACAACATTCTAAAATAATATGTCATAATGAGATAAGTACTGTAATATATTTAAATACAACTTTCTGGTACTTATCTAAATTATTTCAATGTACTTTTGCTACCTTAAACGTCTTCTTCATTGAAGAAAATGGTAAATATTGAACTTTTTACATGTAATAGAAATAAAGAGAGAAATAGTAGCCTACACGAGAATATACAAAGGGATAATAAGAATACAAATAAGTAACAGTATTAATAGAAATAACAAAAATAACATGAGATCCAATTTCTAATAGCTTAAGCTAACTTTCGATTTCCTCAGTTATTGATCCTAAACAGACACTTGGTTACAGCCATGGTTACAGCACTCGCCGCCTTTATGACCCATGCAGGGAATGCAGGAGCAGGATCAGGTTAAAATAGTCTGTCCAATCAGAGCGGCCCACGTTTCCACACGAACCCGGATCTCGGTGCGTGGACCAATCAGAGAAATGTAGGGCAGAAAGGGAGGGGACGACGAATTCAGAGGCAGAAAGCTATCGTGTACAAACTGTACAGGCCGCTGTCAGCTGTTCTGCATCCTCGTGTTACCTGGAGGTGTTTTAAGTCCAACTAAAGTCAGTTTACTCCTTGACATTATGGGGAATCTTAATTTTTAAGGGGGAACCTTTCAGCTGCGTGCTTCCTTCCTACCCGGACTACTGTCACACCGGGACCATAAATACACCGTCGTAGCTGGTTCCAGAGGGGGAAATGATGGAGATTTAACACATAATCAGGTTTCAATGAAGCAAAGGGGTGTTTTCACTCGACTTGAAAGCAGAGGTGTGAGTTCCGCAGGTTCCGGTGTGAGGCTGTGATTGTATCCGGGGATGGAGTCGTGTCGGCGGACCCTGTGCTCCCTCTCTCTGCTGTGTGTCCTCCTGGACATCCAGCTGGACGGTAAAACTCACTTTACACTACCTAACATGTCTTTAAAATCATTCAGAAACACGAGTGTACACGTTTCTGTACGTTTCAAGCTTCTATGTAGCCGCTAAAGTGTCCAAAACTGTCACTTACTGTTCGCTAGCCTACTGTAGGTTACAGTATGCAATATACTGTATGCACACATAACAGTCACTTCTGAATTATGAGCATTATTTAGGTTATAAAAGCCAAAATGTGCACGTTTACAAGGTGTTAAAGAGTATGTTAGGCGTTACCAGGAACTACTGGCTCTGTTTGGGTTCCTATTTCTCAACACGCCCTCTTATAATTATTTTAACATTTTTTACAAGATTGCTTTCATAGGATTTGTGAACTGAGTTCCTTTTACCTTTTTAAAAGCCCTTCATTAAACCTAATAAAATGTAAAATAATTCTCTAAACTTGTATTAGTATAATTTCTTTGACTTATTGTATTTTTCTCATAATGTAAGCTACGTTTGCTCTATATTATATACATTTAGACTTCTTTTAAATATCCCTTAAATTAATTTGTTCTCTTTTTTATTTTATCATCTTAGTTTTGAGAAGGTGGTATGTAAATAAATACATCAATCATTATTATTTTAATATTATCTTCATAAAGAAAGTGTATGGATGTTTATAGTTGTATTCCTTTTACACACTTAGGTTGTCATTGGAACAGACATTATAAAATTTCAATAATATTTAAGTTAAGTTAAAAGTTAAGGCCTTTTATTGTCATTATACACATAGTATAACGAGATTCAGAGTGCAACTCTGTCCCGTAATATGAAACAAAAGCTGAACGAGAATGTATGGAATTGTTCTTGTCAAATAAGATTTATTTTGAAAAACAAGAAACTGACAGGAACGTCTGTTTGGGCTAGTATAGCAAGTTACAAATACATCACAATTCTAGTTACAAACTCACATTGAACCCAAAATCATATAAAAGTCCAATATTGACATGAAGCAGTGTGCCTTTCCCGAGAGAGAGAGGATTCCGGTTGGGCAGGTTGGACGCTTGAAACAAAATAGGCTTTGAATACACATCTGATGAATGTAATCGTAGTGTAATCAGATGGGTTCTTTCAGAATACAGAATACCTTTATTCGTCCCACAGAGGGGAAATGTACATGTGTTTTAATGTTCTCGACAAATTTGACTTATTCCCATGATGTCTGAGTGTTTGTGTATCTTTAAAAAAAAAGATTAATCGTGACCTGCTGTTATAATGTTGTCGCCGTGTCTTTTCAGTGATATATTTCAAGCTCCATCTTGTGTTACAGGTGTATTAGGGGCGACCCATGTCGAGATCGAGCACCACTTGGAGATGGGCCGCAAACTTTTGGCTGCTGGTCAGCTGGCCGAAGCCTTATCCCACTACCACTCAGCTGTGGGTAAGGTTACACACACACACACACACACACACACACACACACACACACACACACACACACACACACACACACCCCCCCTTCCAAAAATGCCGGTCCTCTTCCCTTTTTCAGTAAACACAAGAGAGGCTTGTTTGTCGCTTTGAGAAATTAACAGTTCTTTAAATTGAACAGAGGGAGACTCTAAGAACTACCTGACCTACTACAAGAGAGCAGCGGTGTTCCTAGCGATGGGGAAATCCAAATCTGCTCTGCCGGACCTCACCAAGGCCATCCTGCTCAAACCTGACTTCCTGGCTGTAAGTTCTCCACCCCAAAAACACTCAAGAAGATTCTGTATTGTGTCCTTATTTGGTCATATTCATTTAGTTTTCTCCTCTCATCATCTCCTATTTTCTTGTGTTCCCAGGCCAGGTTACAGAGAGGGAATATCCTGTTGAAGCAGGGCAACACACAGGAGGCCAGGGAGGACTTTGAAGCAGTGGTGAGTTCAAGTCCTAAACTGCTTCTACACTTTTTACTGTTGAACCTGAAACCACATTTTACCAGACAGATTTTTGTGATTAGGAGTGGAATTTACCCTTTTCTTTTTTAGCTACAGCGCTCCCCAGACCACGAAGAAGCTCGGGACCAGCTGATGAAAGCGAACGAGCTGGAGGAGCTGCAGGAGGAGGCCCATGCTACGTACCACCAAGGGGACTACAGCACCAGCATCACCGTGCTGGAGAGGGTCATTGAGGTGCGTGCCTGCTCTGCCTCTTGATGTAGAAAATAGGCGTTTGCATGCATTTTCTTCTGTTATCTGACATTCCTGTGTGTATTATTGGGTTGTGTACCATTATTTACCAAATATCTGTCAAAAAGATGACTATGATGCTGGATAACAGCGTTAGGTCTCAGATTAAAGAAGTCATTTGAATTTTTTTGGGAAATACGCTTGTGTGAATTATCATGTCTGTGAATATGAAGCTACATCCAGCGGCAAGACAGTTAGCTGAGACAAATGTACAATCTTTTGATATTTGGCTATATAAATATACTTTGATTGAATTAGCCTAGCTTAGTTTAGCTAGCATTTAAATGTAAATACAACCCAACTCTAACTCTTTATTTTCATGTAAAGGAACAGTATGGATAAAAAACAATTCCCCCAACATATGATCTTGGATAAAGTGTGATCATTGGTTCCTTTCCTGTCGAGCTCAAGTAGCTCCCATGTGTGTATTCGATCTTCTAAATATGCCATCTTCCTTCAGATCTCTCCCTGGGACCCGGACTCTCGGGAGCTTCGTGCCGAGTGCTACATCCGGATGGGCGATCCTCAGAAAGCCATCCAGGACCTGACCCCGACCACCAAGCTACGCAACGACAACCGCGGCGCCTACCTGAAGCTCAGCATGCTGCACTACAGCCTGGGGGATCACCACGAGTCACTCAAGTGAGCTTAAACAAATTCATGCAAAAATGAAGCTTATTTCCATCTCAGGAACATCAGTTTCACTTTCTGAATGATCGTTTCGCTCGTCTTGTTTCCGTGCAGTCACATCCGGGAGTGTCTGAGGCTGGATCAGGATGACAAAGAGTGCTTCACCCACTACAAGCAGGTGAAAAAGCTCAGCAAGCAGCTGGACTCAGCAGAAGAGCTCATTGAACAGTTCAGGTCAGTACTTTACTGATAGAGAGGTGCCGTTTCCCTCCTGAATCATAATCCTCTTCCAAAATGCATTTACAAGATGTCTGCTGGAGAATACGTGTCGGCCTGAAACGGATAATGTCATCCACTTGAAATTCTAAGGATAAAAATAGGAAAATAGCACTTACACTAATTGTTTAATTTATTTTAGGGTAACCGTGCACATTTATCACTGTAAATGAGCGTTCGCCAAAAAGTACATTTTTCAACTTTTGCCCCTTTTTTAAACGGCTGTTCAAATAAGTCATTAAACTTCCAATAAAACACAACATATACAATAACCCAGGAGAACACAAACATGACCAGCTAAACAGGTAAAAAAACAATGAAGAGGTTTAAGGCAGCGCCATGCAAAGTAGGAGATTTCAATCCAGGCATTTTATTCAAAACAGTTTTAAGAAGACAATAGGTACAAGAATTTGAAACATGACGATACAAAACCAGATTAGGTTACAGAAAACTGGTAAAACCAGACTGACAAAAATAGGGAGGAAGAATTCCATGACTAAGTATGATGGCAGATTTGAGTTTAAATACAAAGGAATGCTAAGAGCTGCTATGATGTGTGTTTAAAGGGAGGATGTTTCAAAACCTCTGAGGTAAATAGCACTTGCAACATGACTAACTAATTAAATACACTTAAACTGAATGATCTCTCTACACTCAATTAGGTTCCAGGAAGCCATTAGTAAGTACGAAACAGCGATGAAGACGGAGCCCAAAATCCCGCTCTACACAAACCTGGCCAAAGAGAGGATCTGCTTCTGCCTCGTCAAGGTGAGAAAGAGAGATATTATCTGTATTAATGGTATAGAAGAAGGGACATTCGGTTAGTGTCACTCACCAAGAAATTGTTTTTTATAAATGTGAGTGATTTTCTTTTTTGTGGCATTTATATTTTCCAATCCCAATGCTCACTGCCACTTCATTCAACCCTCTGTTTCGTCAATTCTAGCTCAATTCAGCTCTGGATGCCATAGACATTTGCTCAGAGGCTCACCAGAGAGACCCTCGCAACGCCAACGTCCTCCGAGACCGAGCAGAGGCGTACATCCTCAACCAGGAGTACGAGAAAGGTAATCAAATCAAATCAAGTTTTATTTATATAGCACATTTGTAAACGATTTTTGGTCGAGCCAAAGTGCTGTACATATAATAAAAATAGCCTACAGTAGAGACACTTTACAGCAAATACAACAGCACAGATTGTTCAGAATATCAGTATGAGAAAAACGACACCCTCTGTCCTTAGAACGTCACATCGTACAAGGAAAAACTTCTGCGCAAAACCCACAGTTTTAAAGGGGAACATGGGAGAATCCTCAGGGAGAGCAACAGAGGAGGGATCCCTCTCCCAGGACGGACAGACGTGCAATAGATGCCGTGTGTGAATCGAAGAGATAATACATTTTACAGCATATAGACCGAATGTTAGGAAATGCATGTGTCTGTAATAAGAAGATGAATCCACGAAGATGTCAGCTACAATAATAAGTAATGGGGGGGGGGGGGTCTTGCCTATAGTATACACAGAGATGAAAGAAATATCTGTAGTTTGTCTATTCTAACCGGTTCTCCGTGGTTTAGGATGATAAGAATACTGTAAAGGCAAAACACACATTCAGGCTACCGCGCTACCCAAAGTAAATACCGCTGGTAAATTGTCAACGGGGGGGTGGGTGCTAGTGACTTATCCCACCGGCCCACCTCGGTACCGCAAGTAAATACCGCTGGTAAATTGTCAACGGGGGGGTGGGTGCTAGTGACTTATCCCACCGGCCCACCTCGGTACCGCAAGTAAATACCGCTGGTAAATTGTCAACGGGGGGGTGGGTGCTAGTGACTTATCCCACCGGCCCACCTCGGTACCGCAAGTAAATACCGCTGGTAAATTGTCAACGGGGGGGGTGGGTGCTAGTGACTTGTCCGACTGCCCCACTTCAGTACCGGGCAGTCCGCAACTGCATTCAGGAGATTAATGGATGAATAGTATTTTAAGGTTATTTAATCTTAGATGATAGTTAACTGCTACTCCCATCTTAACTTTAATAAAGAGAAAACAAATCTGGACTGATAACAGAAGGTTTCCCATTGTAACGTCTTTTATTACGGTTTGTTTTCAGCTGTGGAAGACTACATCGAAGCCAAAGAGTTTGACAGCGAAGGCGAACGCAGTGATCTGAAAGAAGGGCTGGAGCGAGCTCAGAAACTTCTCAAAGTCTCAAAAAAAAGGGACTACTACAAGATCCTCGGTGTGGGAAGGTAACCAGCCAGCTTTATTACAAACATCTTTACTTCCTTAATCCCTTCAATGATATCTGACTTCACCAATATCGCTCCATATAACTCTTATGTATGCTGCTTTCTCTCCAGGAGTGCAAACAAGCAGGAGGTCATCAAGGCGTACAGGAAGCTGGCGCAGCAGTGGCACCCCGACAACTTCCAGTCCGAGACGGATAAGAAAGAAGCGGAGAAGAGGTTCATCGACATCGCGTCAGCTAAAGAAGTCCTCATTGACCCAGGTCAGCAGCTGTCACATGTTTGGCATTAGCAGACAGATGTTCAGAGAGGGTTAGCTTTAGTTTCTGTGGGTCTGGTATCTCTGGAAAACAACAGCTAGCTCTCAAAACTTGACACTGCAGAAAAATATCTAGCACAGTTTATGGCAGCCCTGTAACTATAATGTCACAATTACACAGTACTGATAGCACATTTTAAAAGTATAGTTACACATTTGTGGACATGTGCAATTCATTTTTGCTGATGTTAAGACAAGAAGATTGATACCTCTCTTGCTGTCGTACGTTAAATATGAAAACTACAGCATGCCGCTAATTAGCGTAGCTTAGCATTAAGGTGGAAACAGCTAGCATGGCTTTGTCTGAAATGACAAAAACGACTTAACAGCATTTATAGCTGACTCAAAATGTATCTTATTAGTTTCGGAGTGTAAAAACAGCAAGTGTTTTTGGGGGTTTATGTGAATTTTTTGCTAAACTAAGCTAACTGGCAGTAGCTTCACATTGAGCAGGTTTAGGATAAACCAGTAGTCTGAACACCATTATCAAGCAACAAAAACTCATGTCATATTAAGCAATAATGTATCTTCAACTGTCTTACATTTTTTCATGCATCCTTTTCCAGAAATGAGGCAGAAGTTTGACGCGGGTGAGGACCCCCTGGACCCAGAGAGCCAGCAGGGTGGGGGAGGAGGAGGACACGGCTGGCCTCATCAGCACTTCAACCCCTTTGACTCTGGAGGCAGCTTCCACTTCAAGTTCCAACACAACTAGAGCGGAGGAATTCACGAACACTTCCAAGTCCCCCACATGTTGGGAGGAACGACGGCGGAATAACGGAGAAGTCTTCCTCAGAACTTCAAGTTTTCTTGAAATTTTTAACGCAGCGGATTCTTGAGTCGTACAGTGAAAAAAAAATAAACGGACTTCTTCCCACCAACACTAAGGATCTAGCTTAATGTCGCGGTGGGTGAAGGAAAGGAGATCCTCGTGAATGGAAGTATGGTTTTGCAGATGTTTGGGTTATCTGCTCTTGTTACTCATTTCTTACTTTGTGCCATTATCGACGGCCTCTTTTTTTAATGCAGTAGCTGCGCGGACATTTCATAGGAAGTTGATTTCTGCTCGCAGTATTCTCTCACCGTGTCAAATCTTCTCTGTACTTGAGAAGCACGATCTTTTGTACATCAGGAGGATTTTGTTCAGCTTCTACATTTAATGGTAAGTAGGAGGGACTTCAACACTATCAAAGGAAACATGTGGAAGCTTTGGAGATTAATTTAATGCCAGAACGTGACTGTTTTTGAGTTCATTTGTTCTTACCAGCTATCTAATTGGAAGAATGTGTAAATTCTGTACTTGGTTGGAAATGCTGTATTCTAAAACCCGCATATTCACTTGTTCAAATGGGAAAATATTCAATATTCTGGATAAAAAACGCAGCAACTAGGACAAGAGTTGTAGTATTTTGCTCGTTCCTTTATCACTCATTTCCAAGCACCTCTTTTGCACTTTTTGTTTGAAAACCACTCCACTTCTCCTGATATGTCACTGCAGGACTTTTCTTTGAAGCCTTTAATAGACTCCTTACAATATCCGAGAGCCTCATTTTCAAAAAGATAATACAGAAAATTTCACATTTTAAAAGTTATCATAACCAGTGTTTAGATAATTTGTCTAACAGGATGCACTGCGACACTATTTGCAAACTTAACCATTAAGTTACGGATAAAATCAAGAATGCTTCAACCCATATTCTTAGGTGACTTTCTTTTATTGTTATTTTGACAATAACAGCGACTGTAACGGCTCTCGTGTCTCCTGCTCGTCTGTGTGAACTGAATGCGAGCGGCTCTTTGTATTTAAAACGACTGAGTGGGACGTTTTTTGTTTCTGGGATTTCTTTTTAGGGGTTTTGCGATAAGTGGCATCAATTTGACTGTTGCCAAACTGAATCAGCTGACGTGCTCAAGCTATTAAAATATTGAAACAATCCCAAGTTTGTCCTGATGTCATGGTGTGTACATGTATTGTAATGACAGCTACAGAACAGCGCCCCCTGCTGCTACTAGCTTTATTAGTGTTTGGGATGTAGGATGGATGTTTGTCAGATATTTGACCTTAAGTCCTACAGTTGGTTACTGCATAATGCTTATATTACATTTCAAATCCTAATTCCCTGCATTTGGTAATAAACACTGAAATAAATTACATTTCAATGCAGCATTATTGTTTAATGTGTTAAAACCATAGACTGTATATAAAAAAACATGCCCTCCTTTTACATATTTACTGACGCCTTCGGGTAAAAAACTGATCCAGATAGTTTTTTTTATTCCAAGCATTCTTATTTTATTATTGCGCTTGCATAACCACAATTCTTATTTCATTTCTTTCTAACTCCAACCCCTTTAAAAAAAAAATGTAGCGACCAACAAACTTTCTATGTGGAAAACAATTGAACACAAAGTCTCATATAGAGCCATGTATTTTAAAACATCACAAAAAAACTGTACACAAGATTTCCACACACACCCGAGTAGCTGCTGTTTGCCAACACCTACACACACAGGCTGGATTGTACAGCCATTGCTGCGAGCATAGCGGAAACGGCTAAATCCAGAGTATGGACACAGGAGTTCTGCATCAGTAAAGGTGAAGGGATAAAATCCTCATACAAAAGAAGTCCATTCTCCTTTTGCTGGCTCTCAGAGGGACAGTCACATCCAAACAGGAAAGCGTTTCATCAATAGCTCGCTCCAAATCCTGGTACATCTTCCAAACTGTCCGCCTCCACCTCGATGGAGACCACATGGTGACCGGGGATCATGGCCAGGCCCAGGACCCGGGGCTCGCCTTGGGAGAAGGTGTCTGAAGACAACAAAAAAAGGAAAATCAAGTATACTTTACTTGGAAAATCCACAATATCTAATTTTAAAGATCTGTTTTGTGAATCAAGCTTAATTTCAGATTTCAATTTCAAAAGGATCGTGGGAGGAAAAAAAGTACCACACAAATATTGCCATTAAACTTTCTTTATTTGGACATCTATAATGAAGTAATTTTAAAATGTCCCTTAGATCTTTTGAGTATTCATTATACATTTTGGCATTTTTTATTTCATGTTTCTCTTCGCGAAGCTCTTTGTTTTGATAAGTGCTCCATCAAAAAAGCGTTATTATGCAATTGCTCATTAAAGGGCACTTCATGCTGTCTGATCAGGTTGAGGATGACACCCCAATGTCAGTGTTTCCTGCAGAAGGGATTGGGTTTGTTAATGTGTTGATCAGTGTTCACCTACCTGAGGATTTGAGGAACTCCTGAGCAGATCCGAGGATCACGTTGCAGTCTCGGTCCGTGCAGAGGAAGAGCCCGATCAGAGTCCGGCCGTCCGTCATCCGGATCTTCATGTTCTTGTTCAGGAGCCCCTCGAGTTTCTGCCGGGCCTGGTACGAAGGGGACACCTGATACTGCTCCTGGGTGAGAGGGGAAAGGTAAGAGACTTAACTAACACTGGATCTAATGGTGGAATAATCTGCGTATTCTTGTATTAGTTAGCTGTTAAATAAACACGTTTTATTGTTATGTCAACTTGTAAAAATCTAATGTGGTGTTTACAGTTAATCGTTTTACTAGTAAATGCATTCAGGAAACTGCATAACGGCTTTGGCATTTTAGATAGATACTTTATATGCTAAATGCAGTGTTATGTATCTAAATATAATCTGCTATAGGCTAATGTTACATCGTTTTAACAGCTGACAGCTAGTTTATTCGTTAGCTACCGGCTAACTTTAGCTGCAACTGAAGCCTTGATTACCATTCAATGTGTGTAAAGACAATAGTTTTCTCTTCGACACGTCAAACAGCGTGAACAATCATGTCAAATAGTAAATGAAAAACAGAAATAAAAAAACACATACATGAGTCGAAGGACCGTTTTCCTCAATCATTGTTGCCATAATCTCTTCTTCTTTGCTTACGGAGTGATTTCTCTGACGGACCAGCCAAACCGGAAGCTGAATATCCGCCGTTTTCTTCTTAAAGGGGACGTCACCATCAAACTAGTAATGGAGTAAAGTAAAACATTATAAAACATTCCGGTTTAGCAGTCAAATGTAAAATTAAGTGAGCCATTACATCCGTAGTTTATTAAAGTTGGAAGAAGAGGCAACAAACAACGGAAATGAGCTCTAAATGTAAGAATGAATTGCTAAAGTTGATGCATATCCACACCTGACCGTTAGCTATAATTAGACCAATTTGTCTGCTTTGAACTAACGTTTGGAAGTGACGCCAAGTCTGCTGTAATTACTGGGAGATCATAGTATTTTGAAGCAAGACTGTTGGCTATTTGGTCACATTTTAGCCAAATATATGTCATGTAGTAGGTACTTGTCTGTGACTGAAAGTGTGTCTATTTCTATTCAACTTTAAACAGTTGGTTTAAAAATGGCCTAGCCTTTTTGTATCACTGTTTTTGTATTCAAGTCAGCTAGTTTATTAAGTAACTACAAACCTAATTTTAAAGGTTGAAGCTTGGATTACAGCACACACAATGGGTGTGAAGTACAATGATAATGGTCTAGAATTAAGCAAGTCAAATTACATTGAGAACACACATCTGGTTCGATTTTAAAGACATACCATTCAAATAAAACAATATGTTCTGGTCTTCCCTGACTGTTTCATACAAGGTAAACCTGTAAAATGTGGAGCTGTTATTTTTGTTTGTGCGACTAAACATAATGATTTCAAATATAACTGTTTCTGGATGAAGAGCAAAGAGCAAATGTGTTTCTCCTGAGGAAATTTGTATGCAATAATTTACGTTTCAAACGATTACACAGCCCATAAACGCAATCATCCCTGGGCTTTGAAGTAAAGATAAGACAAGATATGATAACACAAGACATAATGACTTTATCCCAGAAAATATAGGTTAGATAAGATACAAGTCATTATCGTATACACAAATTATTATCAGTATAGACAAAATAATCAATCGATGAATATGTGTTAGCTTAACTCCCGATTCACCCATGTATTTATGACACATTGTTTCCCTATACAGGCTCTGACCAACAGGTTCCCATTGACTCACTGTGTGAAAAGCTACATGGCCAATGGTGTTTGGGATCCTGTGGAGGAGGCGTTTAGATACGAATCAACAATGACATCACAATGTGACTGCTGGTGGTGAGTAGAAAGATTACATCCTTTTATTTGGGTTGACACACAGTCAGTAACCATCCAAAATTGACAGTGGTTTAAAATCTTTAGCTCATGACCCATTGACACAAAGCAATCTTTACTTGTCATCAATTGTCTGAGGTCTGCTTTTAATGACCAGTTCAAACAAAGTGATAAAAGATTATTGCGAAGCAGAATGTTTTTAGTTTCCTGATAATACTTTCACAACCCTTATCTTGAGACATATCTCCTCGTACATCTGTCCATCCCATCGCCTTTAGGGATTTTCTTCAAATCAAGCGCACATGGCCCCATGGACTCCAAGATTAACTGATTAGATGTTGAGGGTCAAAGGTCAAGGACACATTGACCTCAAATCCGTACCATGCTTCTTAGCATTATATCTCAGGAATGCCGGAGGTAATTTCTTCAGATTCAAACATCCTCACATTTTTGATAAATGAACTGATTATAATTTGGGGCCGTTGGTCAAGTTCACTGTAACCTCACATTACCGAATGTTGGGCTATTAATCAAAGATGAATATGCTAATTGAGAGAAGTTCACTATAGGCTTCTTCCCCCACTACTTTTGCCACCCTCGCTCAGACTAATCTCATTGGGCAAAATAAGTCATCATTATAACTTATTAAGTTCTCATTCAAGACTAAACCCAAAGAGAATAGACCATACTTTCACTTAAAGCTCTTCCTTGGGATATGTAAAGCCATCTTCTTCCCTCCCCAGCCCCCTGCTGCCAGCCCGTTATCAAAGCATTATCTGCTCTCCGGGTCGCCTCAGTTCACAGCCTCGGCTCTGAATGGAGCTCAGGAGCCTGTGTCTTCCTCTGTGTGTCACACTGCATAAAATCTGGGTTAGCTACAGCGCCGCTCCCAGGGGAGGCGCTTTCCCCTCTCATCCTCGACATGTCTCCCTGCCAAACGGACATGGGGAGGGGAGGGGTGGCGGGGTGGCCACAGCACAGTAGTGCAGTGTGTCAGGGCCTGCAGCATATGAGAGTCTTGGGGATTTGTACTCTTTTTTTAATGCAAAGTCAGGGCTACAAGTACACATCACATCCCCACAGAAATACACACACATCACCAGTCGCCCAATGTGACTTGTATTGCTCCGTGTCTCACTTGGCAGATGTAGCACTTGGATCTAACAAATTCCTCCCTTGTCATCTGTGGGAGCGGTTCAGCCACCTGTTGCCGACAGTGAAGTGTGCTCAGCAGATGAGTCATTAAAATGCTTGTTTACATGATATCCAGTTTTTGGTGTGAAATGCCAAGGCTGAGACAGTTACATACAAACCGACTTCGGAGGATTAAAAAAAAAAAAACAGACGCTTTACACATTATTGTGGTGGATTTAGTTTCTGTATTATGCTGGAAATGCAGAATACCTATTTTTTTTTAATTAAAAGTAGAAATTAAAAATAATGACACTCTCACTCCTGACATTAAAACATATTTGCATATCTTAATTATGTGTACAAATTTAGCAGTTGAGTTATTTTACGCGTTATTTGGGTGTTGAATGGTTCCATTTAAGGGTTTAACTCATGTTTTATTCAACACTAAAGTACCAGCTTGCAAAAGCATTAAAAGTGCATAAATATGTAAAACATTTAAACACAGAACAGAAGTTACATTTTTAATTAAGTTAAGGCACGTTTAGTCACTCGTTAAGTATGGCCAGCTGTGTCTAATTACCTGATAATTGATTCATAGAGTAACATTATGAATATGCTATGTAGTAGGCCTACACATGTATTGTAAGTTATACGTTAAAAAATACTTTAATATAGTTGCAAAGGATTCTACATTTTTAATAACATAATATAACAGCCATACTTTTTATGCAGTGGCAGAAAATTACCCTCTGAATGACCGTAGATGTTTCACTTTAAATGTGCGAATTATTATCAATAATTTAAGATTTTTAGTTTTATGGAGACACTGAATGGATCCCTTGCTGCTGCTTCTTGACAAGCACAGGTGTTACCAATATCATGAACAAGTGTCCCATGACAGTGTGACAGTGAGGGGTGTGCACATCATCATGACCCTGAAACTGAAGCAGCATAATGAAATCAACCCGTCATTTATTCATTTGATATTTTATTCCCTACTGTGACATGTCAAATTGTCTTAAATAAAAAAGGCTATTCAACAGTAACATTATTAAACCAAGGTCCCATTACTAGCTTTTTCAGACTAATCTCCTTGTGTGCTTTTAATGCTGTTACAGAATCTGAAGCTATACTCATAAATTGATGTTTTGTTATCCAAGGTCAAGAATTAAACTAAGAATTAACAAAAAAATTGCCTAAAATGCTGAGATATGTATGTGATTCATGTGATTTAAGGCCTCGTATAACTAATAAACGACATTTTCTGCATTAAGGAAGCACATTCAGTCGTTTATCCGGAGAATAATTGCATTAAATTAGTCAAACACAATGAAATCAAGGCCTATTCAGTTCCTTTTCCCTATTTTATCTGGCACACTTTCTCCAGCATGACCTCGATTTTCGGTTGTGAGGTTTTTAAATGTGAAAGGCGAATCAAAATGTATTTTGTCAAAACAATAGTGCCCCGAGCAGCCGCTGAGGGCTGGCTGGGGTTGAGGGATTCCCATGGCCTTATTGCCATCCAGCTGCATGCTGCCTTCCACATTTTATAGTAAGAGTTCACTAAATCTCTCGTGTTGCTTTCAAACCACTGTATCAGACATGGAGAATGGACATGAGCTGGTTATTATGATGCTCGATAAAGGGGGGGCTGCAGTTTGCATACTGTGAATTGTTTCCATCCCCACCACAAGTAGTTAATTTTTAAGCAATACAATCTGATGTAAGTCTGGGCATGGCTGCGGCAGATTTTCCCAACCCCCCTCTCTCAATCCCTCCCCAACACTCTCACACACACACACACACACACACACACACACACACACACACACACAC
>CALSBZ010002273.1:145438-156504 GCA_943591055.1 Gobionotothen gibberifrons
TGGAAGCCAAATATTGTAGTTTTTTCTACATATAATTTGTCAAATGTATATAAGCTAATAAACAGACATTGACATACATATATATTTATTAAGATATCTATTAAAGTAATACAAATTAACTCCAAATGTACCAGCTGTGAACACAATAATGCGTACAAATTATGATCCAGTAATTAATAGATGTATACGATTCTGAAATGGGATTCTATGCAATTTGACACTTTGAGTACATTAACCAAATACTTAATTTGGTGTTGCTACTTCTTATTAAGTTGAAATATGAGTATTTCTTTACTGCTCTTAACCACACCCAATAAAAAACCTCAGCCACACTCACACGTTAAAACCTGCCTTCATTCAGTGGGAAAGATCCAAATGGAGGCCGGCCAATGAAAACACCCCGTCACCCACCTGTGGACCTCAACGTGTCGAGTCAGCACATTTACGTGTCGGCTTACACCATCAAAAAGTGATTTGTCTTTATCTTATATCCTCTGTTTATATAAATCACATCCTCTCTTCCTCTGTGCAGCCCATTCCCCCGGGACCCTACGCAACCCCTCACAACTACGGAGCCCCCTTCACCCCCGCCCCCCCGAGCGCCCTCCTCATGGGAGGGGCCAACTACAGTCAGATGTCGCCCGGATCCTTCATATCAGGTACGTTTTTTAAAGCTCCTTTCACATCCCATTTTTTTCTCTATCACAAACGTTGAGAATGACTTATTTTTCCACTCTGACCCTGTTTTTCTATCTAAGTGACTCATGAGTGCATTAAATCGGTCCTTATTGAGCAAGAGTGCTGTCAAGACGGCGGTAATTTATGCCTATTGGGGCCATTGCCATTTTTCTTTTTCCAGTGTTTTTGCTGTTGACAGGGTCATATAGTTAATGTGGACGTGCATTGACAGTGTAGCGTCTTGCAATAGGTTGAATTTGCAGCCCTCTTGCTCAATACTGGACCAATTTCATACCCTTTGACCCAGTTAGACTCAAAAACATGGGAAAATACAGTCCAGGTTAAAACAAAAAAACAGAATAGTAAGGATCTCAAAGTTGGTCAAACTATAAAATGTGTGACGCAGTGGGTTGTGCGTTGGTGTTCGGATCAGGGGAGCACAGGTTCAAACCCCACTGCAGTCAGCATGTCGTTGTGTCCCTGGGTGTGACGGGGTGCTATTGTCCGTATGAAAACCACTGGTCTAGTCGGTTGGGTTGAGCTCCAAAAACTTTAATTACAGCAGCAACAACAACAAAAATAGCGAACCAGCACAACTTAGACAACAAAATAAAAAAATCCAAAACAGGCCGTCCATCACTCATCAGAGTAAACATGCTCTGGGTTGCCTTCTCTGCAACCATCTCCCGAACACGTCCCAGCTGTTGCCTTCATTGCAACATACTTTCGAGTCCATCTCCAGGGCCAAAACCGTCCATTTTGAACCCATAGCCCCTCCCACAGGCTCACCGTCAACAGGTGACGCAATTACCTCAAAACCACATTTCAACATACAAATCTGACCCAAACATAAACAGGTTAACCACCTCTTCACAAAATCATTCAACAAATTAACAAACGCACAATAAATAATAAATTGCATGGTTCCTTTTAACGGAAGAGAGCAGGAAATGTTTGGTGTGTGTGTGTGTGTGTGTGTGTGGTGTGTGTGTGTGTGTGTCGGCTGTCAGTGGCGGAGTCAGTCACTCTGTGACCCGCTCCGTCACACTGGGACACTTCACCCCAAATTGCTCCTGTGGGGATTGCCCACTGTATTGAGTATGTAAGTCGCTTTGGATAGAAGCGTCTAGCAAGTGACATGTAATGTAATGTAATGTAATATGTAAGACCGAATTGCAGGTAGATATATTTGAAACAATGGCATAAAAAACCTAGATTGTATTTGTAATTCTATATAAAGGTGCAGCATTTTGGGTTTGATATCTCTGTCGGTCGGTGTGTGGAAAAGTGTTTTTGAAAATGCTCAAGGGGGTCGGTTAAGAGAGAGTTTAAGTCTGCACACGCGGGTGCAGGTGCTCTGTGTGTGGGTGTGAGAGCGAGAGGGGTGGACCTGTCCCAGTCAATCAAAACAATAATTATAGTATTCAATACAATTCACACAAGAATAACTGTGCTTTTGATCTGTCTGCAGTTTGAACCTGATGTATGCTTCCTTGAGGAGGTAAATAATTGCCTTTTTCATACTTGGTGATAGAAGATAATTATGGGAAGATTTGGACAGGAAACGACTTCCACCAATTTCACACATACGATAGTGTTACCTCGTAGTTAAGAGTACTTTTCAGCCTCTGTAAACTGTTGTGAAATGACCTCTGTGGCTCTGGAGGAGAAAATAACCCTTGATGATGTCATAGTGATGTCATCAGGGTGCTCTCTGCTTGGGCTTGGAGATAACTGGTTGATAACGTAAAGCCTGCGTGACGGCCCGTCCACACAGCAGCGTTAAAAAAAAATCTTCCAACGCTTCTCCCCATTGACTTTGAATGGGGTGACGTCACTTTGCCTCTCTTTTCGCCGAACTGCATTGTGGGGAAGCAAAGCGAAGATTTCCAGGATTTTCAGGATTCAAAAGTTGAGCAATGTTCAACTTTTGAAGCTTCTGAAGCTTTCGGTGGAAGCGTCAGCCAATCAAATCATATGCCAGTACAAGCTCTAGCCAATCAAACCGCTGCTTGTGTGTCAGGGGCGGGAGATTCATGTGATTGGTTGTTGGTCGAGTTTCAGACACGCCCACCGGCAAGCTTTTTCCAAAGCCGCTGTGTGGACGGGCCGTAACAGAGTAGGAACATGGAGTTGGACAGATGGAGGTGAGGAGGGTCGGACAAAAGCCTCCGTTGCATTATGGGAAATGTAGGATCTAGTGTCTCTCGAGCTTGAACCATACTAAGTGCCTAAAGACAGGAATATGTTTGGCCTGTGCTGCTTTGATTTGTTTGTATTGCTTTGTTTGCAGGTCACACCATTTTGTGAAAGTGAAATAATAAATAAGTTTTAAATTTCACTTTGTATTAAAGAGAAAGGACTTCAGCAAGGAGGTCTGCACACACATTTTTCCCGAACAAAGGACACAGTTGCTGAGCCATTCCTCAATTTGTTTGACTCTATAGCACAGGGGTGTCAAACTCAAGGCCCGGGGGCCAAATCCGGCCCGCAACTTCATTTTCTGTGGCCCCACAAGAGCTTGCAAAGAATATAATATGTTTGTTATACGGTTACATGGCGATTTACAGAAGCACGTTGCCCATAAACTACATGTCCCACAATGCATCTCAAATTTGACTTTCTTTTCAGATTTGACTTTTTTTCTTCTAAATGTGCCTATTTTCTCAGAATTTGCCCTTTTCTCAGAGTTGACTTTGTTTTCAAAATGTTACTTTAAAAAGAAAAAAAGTCTTTTAAAATCATTTTGTTACATTCTCACTGAAGAGACTTGCAATTATTTGCCCTAGACTTCTGCTTTCAGACCGAGTTAATTATGAAGCTATTAATACCCTATCCGATAATAATCCAATGCAAAGGCAATCATGTCATATAATACATTATTTTATATATATTAAAAATGTATTTTTATATAGTCTTAAAGTTACAACCGGCCCTTTGTGTGCAACCATAATGCGAATGTGGCCCGTGATGAAATTGAGTTTGACACCCCTGCTATAGCAGAATCAGTAATCTGTGTGAGAAAACACAAGCAGCTCAGTAATCAGTTGTTTCAGTCTCTCGATGATGGGCAGTTCACAAAGCGTCTTCTATTTAAAGATCTCATCGGAGGAATTGCATCTTTATATGGTTATGTTGTTGTGGAAAAACATTCAGAATCAAAATGACTTCTTCAGGGAATTTCAGGAAAATTCCTGCGAGCAAACGTGTTGTGATGGAGCGCTGCTGAACTCTTAGATTTCAGTCTAATCCTCTAATATGTGAGGACTAAGCACTACCTGATGGATTCTAAAGCGAGGCCGCTTTAAGCACTTTGACTCGACACTTTATCTCCCCGCGCAGCTTAGGTTGCGAAAGCTGCCACAAAGGGGTCCATATTGGAAAAACACATCTGCAGCTTCTGATGTGGCTGCCAGATAGACACCTGAAATAGACATTACCAAAAATCAAACAGGAACGTGCTGACTGCTATATTAAGGCATTTTCATCTCTTAACATGTCCCACCTCAAAACCCTCCGGACTCAGCAGCAACGACACATTGCGCAACAGTCTGGCTCGCTATCAAACCTGTCTGTGTTTGCTTCTCCGTGTTTATTTGTTCCCCTTCATTGTGGCTCTGATTAGTTATTGTGTAGAAAAAGAAAGAATTTGTTCTGTCTTGTCCAACTCTCCTCTCCTGGCCTGCTGTGTGTCAAAGGGAGCCTGTGAATTGTATTTCCTCGTAATGAGTTTGGTAACGGCATATGCTCGCCAGACGCACTTGCATGTGTGTTCGTGTTCGGAGATGTTTAGATTGTGGCAAAGATAACTGGTAAAACCCGATATTCCCCAATAGCTTTGCCCTAAAGAAACCACAACACCCAGCGCTCTCACTCAGAGAGACTTGATTTATGTAATTGTAGACCCGAGACATCTGTCAAAGGCATTGCATTTTAGAAAGCCAGGGCCTATCTCTGAAAATGTCATTATGCTCTGTGTCTGGCCATGCCAAGAAAACATTTCGGACTTTTGTACCGAGGTATTTTGAGAGGAACAGAAACCGCAGAAGGCATTTGGTTGTGTAAACGTCGTGTTGTGACTCGTGGAGCGGCGGGGAGGGCTGGGCCCCGGCACTGGATGTTCAGAAATAGTCCCCGCGCAAGAGTTTTGGCTTTGTGGGGGCCCTCGCAGTGCAGTTTGAACACCCTGAACTCTGGCAGGGCACACGCACGCCACATGAGGCCACATGTATGGTTCTGATTGGGGTCGCGCTGGTTCCTGACCTCAGCTGGGGAGGGAAAGAAAGTGAGCCAGAGAGTTAAAACAACACAATTCTCTGATTCTCTGCGACCTCCAAGCTTCCCTCCGTTAATAGCCGTCTCCTGAGAGAAGCTCCCTCGCTTGAGTACACAAAACATATCCAGAAATATGCATGTCTGCCATGGCACGACTTTAGCTGCACTCTGTGAACTACACCAAATGTAACGGTACACCAAATGTTGCTTTCTCACACGATATATATCTTGAACTGCATTGTTTGGAACACTTGTTTCAGGAGGAAGCTTCTCATCAAAGGAGTCCCGCATACTAGGCATCTTTTTTTAGGGGGGCGTAGAAATTAGGGCCCTTCAAGTGGAGCACCCGCCCCTGCTGAAGTGTCCTTGAGCAGGACAGTGAAGACTAAAAGAGAAGTCCCTACGGGGGCGAGTAAAGTGTGACATTGTCCTGCTCCCCCCCCTCTCTCCGAGTCTCCACTACAGTCTGCCGCTTCTCTGCCCCCACAGAAGCCGCTGCTGGGGCCGCCGGGGGGCCGAACGCCGCGTGCCAGAAGACCAAGGAGCACGACGTGGGGCAGCGGCAGCGCGTGGTGGACCTGTGGAAGGACGGCAAGTCGGAGGGGGCCATCGGGCAGGAGCTGAGGATGCCCAAGTCCACCGTGCACAGCATCATCGTCAAATACCGCCTCAGCAACACGGTGGAGAACCTGCCGCGCAACGGGCGACCAAAGAAACCCTGATTGGGGGGGGAGGGGCTAGTTGGATGGAAAATCCAGGAATGTAACAAAAAATGGTGGAATAAAAATGGCTGAATGCATGAAGAGAGAAGTCCAATGAGGACCCAAGGACAGAGCACTTTGACACTGCTGGAATGTGAGGAATAAAAAAAGGGAGAGGTAAATCTCACTGGATGAAAAAAAAAAAAGATGGCGGCGCTTGAAAGAAAATAAGCAATCAAGTGCAGAGAGAGACGGCCAGAATAAGGAGGGAGAGGTGAGGAGCTGGCGCTGAGATCAAGCTCTAATGATGCGTGGGGGGGGGGCAGAAAAAAGAGAGAAGACCTGTCTGGAACAAACACATCTTGGAGCTACTGAAACCCCCTCTGAAGGGAGAGACTGAGACACAGACGGTATGTTAATGCAATCACAGGTTTTCAGGAAAATGCAGCAAAATGAGGATTTTTTTTTTTTTTTTCTACAGCCGCTCAGACAGATTTCTTTTTCTGTTTCCCCCTCTGTGCCGAAAAAAAGATTTCCCCCCGGATCAATTCTTCATCCGCCGGCTGACTGAACAAGCCCGTCCCCTCGCTCTGACCCTGTACTCCCTCATTCCTCCTCCTCCTCCGCAGCCCCTCCACTCCCCCCGCCTCGCTTTTCTCAGTCTCACACATACAGTATATATAGCTATACACCGTGGACCTCACACACAACCTACAAAACCTGCAACTGAATTTATCTGCTTAGCACGGGGCAGATGACATCAAAACTCAAAATAGAAAGGGATGAACTTTAAAGGAAAGATGGAAAAAGGAGACACTTATTTCCTTGGACTCTTTGCTCCAGCATTCCTGAGTCCAACCAAGCGTAGAACCGTAGATATAAAAAGCATTGCCTTTGTCCAACAGTTAGTAGCAGCTGACAAGATGTACTGTATTACAAAGCATATTTACTATTGCACATTTTTTTGTGTCGGGGGGGGGGGGGGCACTTAAAGGGGAATATCACTCCACTCTAAGCTCACATTTCCTGTTTTTAAGCCTGAGCAGATATCAGTATTTACGAGCCGCTCTTCCTCAAAGTTAAAGAGTGTAATCTGTCATCGCAACGGAAAAGGGAGACTCACTTTGAAACGTCGGGGAGACTTTTTTTTTGTTTTGTTCCTCAAGCTTCTTTATTGTGACATCGTGATGGATTCCACGCTGGAAAATGTCCCCCTGATCCCCGAGAATATAAAACACTCTGGACTGTATCATCGTTTTTCCACCTCGGAGCGTGAGCATCCCAGACTCCTCTGCCTCTTGTCTGCAAGGCGGAGATGTGAACAATCTGTTTCACAGTCCACACTTTTCTACGACCTATGAGTATTTGTAAACTAAGATTGAGTGGTATTTCCCTTTTTAATCTGAACGGGCGTAAAGACCAGAGACGTGTGGCAGTAGTGCGGCCTGCAATGAAGACTTGACTGTGTGTGTGTGAAGGTTGCTGAGTGTGCGAATGTGTTTTTTTATACATGCGAGTATGTGCATGGTAGCACTGGCATTTAAAATCTAAAATAGGTATTATTTAAAATGTTCTATATTGGTGCTAATAAACCTATAAGAGTATAAGCTATTACAACTGTTATGACTTTGTTACAAAATAAGCTAAACTTCACACACTTTATTTTGTTTTTACACAACCGTTCAATACTTACTTAAGTACTGTATAATGATACCGTCTGAAATGTGCAAATTAAAGCTTATAATAAACGTACAATAAATCAAATGAGCATGTGTAAAGGGAATAGACTCACTCATAATGATATGGCCAATGAGAAATATCACTCCGAAGTTTCTCGCAGCTTTTCAGGACACTTTGGACGCTCCGTGTTTTGGTTTTACCGCATTTACACTTTTTGTTTCAGTATCAAGGCTCTCATCAACACTGTTAACTAGCTGAAGGAAGCTATTTTATAAACCCATTGTGCGCTACTTGCCCAAAACCAAACCATGTTAGCGACTAGCTTGTGAGCAAAGTGTTGCATGTAGCAGCTAAAGAGCAGCATCCTTCCTTCAGGAGTTGGTGGAGACCAAAACTGAGCTAAAAGGAGAGATGAATGCACTTAAAGGTCCCCTAGTATACTCTTTTTCAACTATATATTATAGGTCTCAGATATATACAAAACATGTCTCTTGGTTGAACTACCAAACAGATCATTGTAGCTTGCCATAAACCCCTCTGTTTCAGCCCTGTTTCACAAGTGCTGATTCTGTGTCTGTAGCTTTAAATGCTAATGAGCTGCTGCTGGCCACGCCCCTCTGCGAGATGATTGGTTTTAAAAAACGAAATGGTGCTCTAGGACGAGATTCAGGGGTTAGTGCTAGATCGTATACCTCCTGGGTTTTAGGCGGTGGAAGTGATGTAATCGTGGATGAGAAGTCGGCAACTTTTGCAGCAACGGACAGCACATCTGGTAGTAAAAGTAGACACATTTAATTTAATTTTGCATGGGCTCTTCACGACTCTGGAGTCCTGCAGGAAACCGGAGGACAGTGAACAGGAGTGAGAGGGAGCACACTCCTAAAAAAATCTCCCCCCGGTTTTTAAATAAACCTCGTACTGTGCGTGTCACTGTAATCCGAAATCAAACGCACTCAGTGGCTTTCTGAGTGTTAAATCCCATCTGTGCTTTTTCTTCTTGTGAGATGTCATTAAAAAAAAAATATTAGTGATAGCCTGCTGTCCTCCAAAGTTATGAATCCTCAAATATTATATTTATGATATTTTTGTGGGAAAATTATGTATTCATGCTCGTCTCTTGTCCTGGGTGGCAGGTTACGTCACTTCCGCCTAAAACCCAGGAGGTATACGATCTAGCACTAACCGAGATTCAGGTGATAAGGTGGGCGGGTGTTAGCTTGGTTCGTGATTGGCTAATGGTTACACAACTCTAAAAAACATTGTGAAATCACGAAGTGGCCAAAATCTGATCTGCTCATTTCCATTTTGATACAAATGGATCAGGATAAAAAGAGAGAGAATCTTTTATTCGGAAACTTTCCCAATCTCTTTTACACAAAGGAGACACATAATTGTCACTTAAAAAGAAAGTGGATTTTGCATAACAGGTGACCTTTGAACTCAGTTGGTTGAGAGAAACAAAACTCCAAATGAAACATTATATTACTCCGTGTCTACAGCCCTTTTTAAAGAGGGGAATATACCAATGTGTTGCTGCTCTCAATTGCTCAAAAATCTCAATTAAGACACATTTTCTGTAAATATCTGATCAAAGATTCGTAGCCAAGACTAAACATCTGACCCACTTTGATTTCTTACCAGTTTTTGATACTTTCAGGTCCTCAGCCGAGCCTTGACAGAAAACAGAGACATAGATGCAAATTCGTTTTTACAGTTATAACCTTGATTTACCTTCAAACTCTTGCAACACATGAATTTACGCAACTCTTTCAAGTCTCTCTGTTGGACCGACTCTCAAATCAAACAGTTGCTCTTTAGTTCTCAAACACTTGACGGTTCAGATGCAGACGGTTGTTCCTGATGAAAGCTTTTGGCTCACGCAAATGCTTTTCGGTAAGCATTTCCTGCCAAGATGGCAGCGTTCACTTCTATCAGATAGTCGACGGGACCTGCAGGGAGAGACGTTACGGCCAGGAATGTTTTTTATTGCCTTTCTGGACTTGAGATGCTCCATCCAGTCAAGAGCCAGAGTTTTAGCAGAATAAGGGTTTGAGTTTTAGGAATTCTTAGAGTCCAGATGTGGTCTGTTTAATTTATCATATTTGTCTTTACTGTAACTACAAATATCACTGCCAACATAACTTAGAAAGTGTTTCTCGGTCTAACACTGACTTGTTAATGTCTCTGCGTTTGGATGGACGGAGGTGAAGTCTTGCTTAGTGAGTTCAGAGGGAATCTGTTATCTGGTGGAAAACAAGTGTCTCCTTTAAATCCAATTCCGGTTTTATCTTCACGGTTTCTTGTGCCTTTTTTCCGTAGAGCCAAGTCATACTGGATTATTTTATCAAGCCAATGAGCATTCTTTGAGCGGTCTGAAATGCCTTCAGAACAGAAACGTGTTTATTTATTTTCAGTGCAGTCAAACAAACTCATGTTTCAATAAAGAATCTGTCCATTATAAAAACTGATTCTCTTTCCAAAACACGCAAAGGATTTGAATCAAGGACGGGCTACGCAACTAACAGTGACAACCGGTATTTCATTTAGAGAGGAACTAATTACGACATCGATGAAGGACTTGAAAAATATATCCGCCTATTACGTTGTTTTTTATTTCATTTCATTTTATATATCATGGTACGCAAAACCAAATGTATAATAATTGCCAACAAAACATGACTCTACCAAAACACCATTGAGCGAAAAGGAGCAGGGAGAAATCTTATGTGACCTGCCCTTTCTAAAAAAAAACAAAATAAATACAAATAGATGGTCTGCCCTTCATAATAATATTTTTCTTTTTTTTATGAATGTATGACGAAAACATTTCCGATTAGGATCGATTTATCCTCTTTTTGGAAAAATTACGAACCTCTTAAGCCCCACGGACCCGGTTCCGGGCCCGAAATCGCGTCATTTGCAGGAAACAACGTCTAAGGAACCTTAATATTTAATAAACTATGAATATTTTATATCCATATAACGGGGAGAAACTCATTTAACTGATTTTTTTTCCTTTTTTTAATTATTATTATTATTAATTTAACCCTTTTAGAAGGGAAGATATGGTCATTTGTTCTGGGAATGTCATTTTCAAGCCTGAAACCTGAAAAACAGGCTTGGGGCTTAACAGGTTAAAACGTACAAACCGGAACATTTTAGCGGGGAAAATATACAGTTCGGCGCTCTCTGGTGGACAACGTATGTAATCGCATCTTTGGCATTTCTCTACTGTCCTTTTTTTTTTTTATATTGGCCACGGCGACATATCGGTCAGGCACGTTATTTAGTCTTCTCCCCACCCTGAGCTGATTTCTCCCATGTAATCAACTCCGTCTTCTGTTTTTGGATATTTGTTTTCGCCCTGCACCCGTAATTCCTCTTCCTCTTTCACCCGGTCTTCACCTCCATTTGTTTTGCTTCTCATCAGATTTAATCTCCTCTCACACACACACACACTTTCTCTCTATCCCTTCTGTTGGCCTCCACTGGCAAAATGCCCCAAGTTTTCCCATGAGTCCCCCCCCCCCCCCCCTTGTTGAAGAGACACACACATAGTCCCAGCCTTCAGCTCAATACGCTCTTTATCGCATCTTTGATCAGCACGGGGGTATTATGACAGTTTATCTTTTCCCGTGGCGAGATTGAGAGAAGTGCGCTGTTGGTCTATTCCTGGCTTTGTTTTGAAAGGAGCGCTAAACTTGCCGTTCCACTCCCCGAGCAAATTCATGA
>CALSBZ010002273.1:161504-196877 GCA_943591055.1 Gobionotothen gibberifrons
CACACACACACACACACACACACACACACACACACAACCCACCTCAACCCTAGAAACCTTTTAGATCTCTCAATAGACCATGTAACCTTCCTCCTCCTCCTCCTCCTCCTCCTCCCCTCAACAGGAAGCTGCATGTGAAACTAAAATCATTTCAAACTCCATCCCCTGAAGCATGTTTTAATCACAATAAAGCTGTCTTGTGGAAAGGGAAAAAAAATGGTGTCAAGCTGTGCCTACAGTTGTTTTAATACTGTTTCTAATTCTCCCAGTTTCTCAGTCTGAGCAGCTCCAAGCACAGCTTTTTAAATTTCTTTTAGTGATAAATACATGTTCAGATACAAACACATGCAGCAAAGTATGATATGATAATTATATTCAGGACTCGTTTGACCACGTTAGGTATTTGACGCCGCTTCCCTGGTTCTAGTTATGTAAGGAGCTTTGAGGTATTTTGGGGGTTCGCTACAATGCTATTTTTTTTGGGGAAACCTCCAATGAATGTTTATAACCTTTTCATAAAGCAAGTCAGTGTTATTAAACCTGTTGATCACCCTGAACACTCCTCTTTAACTCCCCCAGGTTTCTATTTCTTTCTACAAAATCCTGTGATATACTTTGCATATTTAAGCAGCTCATTCGTGTTCTCTTGTGTTTTTACTCTTCATGATTATGACTATTGTCGTTTTGTGTTCTCGTTGTTGCTTTTCGAGAAAGAGCTTCTACCAAAAGATGCATTTTTTTGTAACGGGAAAAAAAAACGATTCTGTATGCGCAACACACAAACGCACCTTTTTTGCAATGTTTTGTCCAAGAGAACGCAAACGAAGAAGTTGAGCTAACTTCAGAGGTAGATATATTGCAAGAAAACTTGTTTTTCTTAATTGTTTTTTAGATTTGGGGCTTGCAAATGACATATACATATATAGAAAATAGGCCATATGTTACCCTTAATGCCTCTTTGAGCAGAAAGATAATGTATATGTAACCCAAGTAAAAATACACGGTTATTATCTGGAAAATCAAAGGCTTGAAACTCATTTTATATAAAGCATCATTAAAAATCGCCTTAATAAACATAGCTGAACAAATGTAAAATCATTCAACTGAATTTAGAACCTGATGTCAACCTGTAAATCCAAGTCTGCTTTAAGTTAAAAACAATAGCTACTGTAGGGGTTCATTTATCTCATAAATCCCAGACATTTTACACTTATCGTCCCAGGAAGTAGTCTCAGACCATTTTATGAGTTATGTTACATATACAAATGTTTTTGCAACCCCTGAACTAAAATGTTTAAAGCATATTTTTTTTCACTTTTACTTTGTCCTCTCTCCAGATTTTGTGTTCATTTCTGGGTATCTTGTGTTACTGTGTATGTAGTGGTGCCGCTCAAATGGCAGTGAAACCTGTCAGTGATGACGCATCACCTTTTTTTTCTTTCTTTTTTTTTCTGTTTGTAATAAAACTGAATGAAACGATAAAAAGCACTGTGTGGTTTTTTCTTTTAAATAGTTAATAAATACTGACTGATTTACTACAGAGTATAGGCTATGTTTTCCATTAGATACTTGAAGCGCATTTTGCAGATAATACTCACATACTTTATACATATGTGTTGAATACTCTTTTAATATAGGCTAGTGGAGTATTACACTGCTTTAAAATAAAATCCAGTACCCCCTCTAGCCTCAGCTGTGTTTTGTGCTAATGAGCCAATGTAGCTCAAAGCTAAGTGTGAAAATGGTAAGAATTACACCTGCTAAACTTTAGCATGTTAGCAGAAGTGGAAAGTAATTAAGTACATTTACTCGAACTGTACTGTACTTAACTACAGTGAGATTTTAAATGCAGGATTTTGTAATGGAGTATTTTGACATAAATGTATTGGTACACTTACTTCAGTAAAGGCTCTGAATACTTCTTCCACTACTGCATGTTAGCAGTATCATTGTCAGAAAGGTAGCATGCTGAGCTATTGCTAATTAGCATTTAGCTGAATCCCTCATTTGCATAAATGCACCACCCGGTCAGGACAGCAAGGTAACCTCCATGAAGGTAACCAAATCAAACAAACCCACATGGATGCCTGCAGGTGCATTATCGGTGTAGCTAAGACGCTAGCTAAATGCTAACATTCTTCTTGCGGATACTCCAGGGTTTACTCTTTTTATTTTATTTTACATTCAGTGATGTATTGGTGAGGACTTTTGTGCAGTTTGAGTCTGAGAACCTGGGAAGAAAGAGGCTGGGTTGACGGGTTATATTTCCTGTTGGACTTCGCGGTGAGTACAACAACAAACCACTGTACAAACATGGCGCTGTCAACAACCACGGCTTTGCATAGTGATTATTGGTGTGCTATGCCCATGGTTATGCCCATAAATGCCATGTTATGCCATGTTTAGGGTCTATTTTCTGCTTTAATGCGTGTGTTTGTGGGCTGTACGTAGCTGCTGTTGAGTTTATATTGTTTATACATCTCTGTTTTCTGCCCTGTTGATGTTTTGGCAATGGTACTGTAATGTAACTAGCCTAACACTTACTCAAGTACAACATTGAGGTAGGCTACTTTTACTTTTCTTCTTGAGTATTTTCATGTTATCCTACTTTATACTTTTACTCTGAGACATTTTGCAGTCCAATGTAGTTTTTACTGCACTACCTTTTATTTTACAGATTTAGTTATTTGCTACTTTGCACATTTAGATTACAAATATACATTTTTAATCAACTAATTCATTAGTATATACTATTATAGGTTAAGCTACCCAGTATTATATAAAGTCATTCAAATAAACCCCACTTTTACCAAGTGATGAGAGAAGAGATTATTGCATCAATAATTATAATACAATAATTTACATATGGTGCTTAAATGTGCCATTCTGCATACTGAGTACTTTTACTTTTGGTACTTTAAGTATATTTTAATGCTAATACTTTTTTACTTCTACTTGAGGAAAATTTTGAATACTTCAACTTGTAACAGAGTACTTTTAGTTTTGCTACTTTTATTGAAGTGAATCATGTGAGTACTTCTTCGACCTCTGTGTTTTGGTCTTGTGTTAAAGTGGCAGGTTATTTCTTGGCTTACAGTATCAACACTTGATCCACCCGCCGTGGTGTCCATGGCACTTTTGGTGTATTGTTGGTTCATTTTTGTGAGTTTTCTCCTCTTAACTGGTAAGGCTTTCCTGAAAAAGATGGTTGCTTATTGATCAATAACCAGTTGCAGGCACAGGCTTCCAAGCAGTAAATGTTTTTTTAACTCACTTGCATTTTTACCATTCAGTCTATGATGTTTCAGAAAAACGGACTTTGCTGCAATAACTGTGCAATTGCTAACATTGGCTAACCTAGGCTACCATGCAAGACCATGCAAGACTGCCTACTTGTGCAGCAAAACCCTAAAGTGAATTGATTTGAACAAGCTTGCATTTAATGCTTACATTTCATTTCTAAGAGTATGGTTGTTTTTTTTGTTTTTCTTTCAATGTGAGTTTTAAATCTTCCAGTGTGTGCAAATGCAACTTGATATAAATTGAAAGTCTATTTATAAATGTTTCTCTCTTAATTGACACTTATTAAGGACAACAAACAACATTTAAGGCTCCACTTTTTCCCCAATTGCATATATTTCAACTGAAATGTAACACCTATTTCCTTCAGATACGAGAGAAAAGGAACCAATAGCTGCTTCAGAGACTAATAACTCTGTTAATCTGCACAGGAGGTGTGAAAGCAGAACGATCTTGATGTGGGCGACTGTGAAGACGATGCAGTGACACATGCATGGCAACAAACTCCAGGATCAGATGGTCAGTGATTCATAATGACAGTAGATGAGAAGCCAGCCTGCTCCCTTATTTAGAGCAGCTTGATGCCACACAGTTCACTATTCACTGTTATCTCAGCTCCATTGTTCCTTGTGGAAAAGTCAACTCCCATTAAGTGCACACTGATGGCCTCATTAAATTCCTGTAGTGTGAAATAGGTTTTCTGTGCATGTAAATGGTCCCAAATCCCAAAGTTTCCTCCATAGGGAGTTAATCTCCCACACACCTTAGGGGCAACTGTGGCTGTGAGGGAGTGCGTTCGTCTTTGGGTTCGATGCCAGCCCGTTCGGTCAACATGTCGATGTATCCTTGGGCAAGATACTTAACCCTGAGATAGGGCTGCTCAATTAATCGTATTTTAATCGCAATTACGATTATGGCTTGCAACGATTACGAAAAAAACGTAATCGAAATATAACGATTATTTTTTAATTATTATTATTAAAAAAATGTTTTGGTTTTTCAGTTGAGTTATACTTAAAGTTCAGGGTAATCAACTGTTCAAAACATACTGTTAAAAACTAAATTCTCCAATAAATTGATGTTTTCAAAGTAAATGGATAGTCGTTTTTAATAATCGTGATATCAATTATTGACCCAAATAATCGACATTATGATCGAGCATGGCTAACAGTGTGTGAACGTGTATCAAATGTAGCTTCCCTAGATCAAGTGCTACTGCTCTGCATGAATGAGGTGTGAATGGGTGAATGACTCAGAGTATATAAAGGGCTTTGAGGGGTCGAAAAGACCTGATGAATCGCTTTATAAGTACAGTCCATTTATCATTTACACCCCATCAATCTGAAAATGAGCATAATAGGGCCCCTTTAACAATATTGATATATTATTGCAACGAATGGATATCAAACTTGCAGACATAACACATTCTGGAAAAGACAACTTTTTTCGACATTCTTAAAGGAACTTCTCCAAAATAAACAAAAAGGTTTATTCAACTTTTATGACAAGTGAGTTAAGAAGAAAAGAACGCCCACACATTGCATATATCATCATTTTAGAAAGAACTTCTTCACAAGACTTCACAAAAACGCTATAATAAACTTTGACATTTGAAAAATAGGAATCGGGTCAGGGAAGTGTGTAATACTGTGTGTGTGCGTGTGTGTGTGTGCGTGTGTGCGTGTGTGAGTCTCTGCGCGTGTGCGTGTGTGTGTGTGCGTGTGTGTGCATGTGTGTGTGTCTGTGCGTGTGCGTGTGTGTGCGTGTGTGTGTGTGTGTGTGTGTGTGTGTCTGTGTGTGTGTGGGGACGAGGCATGTTTTTCCTCAAAGACCTTCAGCTATGTGGTCAGGTTCAGATTCAGGAAGTGAAAATTTAGATGGCTGCTGTGTGCAGAGGACACTCAGGGGATTCAGTGTGTGTGTGTGTGTGTGCGGTCTTATCGTGCTGTCAGGGAAATATGAGGTGTAGGGAGGACGAGTGAGACTAAAAAGGGAAGAGGAAAACGATGAGGAAAAGAAACAGGATATAACGTCTACATTTCAAAATCTGACATTTTTTCCATCTGAAAACACACATTTTTGGCTCCAATTAAAAACACTACGTTCGCTGCAGTAAAGTGCTGAGGAGAAACCAATGCGGTCCGTCCACAAAAACTACTTATAAACAAGAGTGGGAGTGCTGAACCCACTTCTAGAAATACACACTGTTTGTATAATAGCAGGGAATATTACAGAAAGCAGCAGCATATGATAAATGGAATGAGTTTCAATCTAAAAAAAGTAGATGTTAATGTAAATAAATATTGGATTTCATTTCCCATTTGACCGTCAATCGAAAATCAGAATGTTTTCAATATGTAAACCAGATCAAAAGTAATTTCCCAAATCTAAAAGTTTCCTTTCTGACTTTGAGAAACTTTTTTATTTGAGTCATTGAAGGTCAAAAACAGTCCTTTTTAAAAGAAAAGTTTTCTTATTTACTTTTACTTGGCCATATGAGGGCCTTTCCAATACTTTTGAATCACTGACTTTTAAGGGTAAATTAACAATTATCTAATGATTGTCAGGACAGTTTGGAAGTGATGGCAATCGCACCATCAAACAGATAACAAAGGTGGTTAAATGTCATTTAAACCTGTATGCTTTGCTTACTAAAAGTACTTTCAAAAAGTCAAGCCAACGCTATACACACAAATACCTTACAATCAGATTTGACCTTAGAAAAAGAGCACAAATTCACATCCACGTTATTAAAAACAAGTCAAATACGAGTGAAGTATATACAAAGTATTTCAAGAACACACATTGCATTGTTAAAGTCATAAAATCAGTATACTTGTTTGATTAATTAGATTTCATACACAGACGCTGCTTTGTATAAAATACCGTTGACAACTTATAGTGTCGAGATCCGACTCGTGCGCTCAGCTTCCTGAGGCACCGGTGATATAAAAGTGGAAGGTGCATGCACAGCTTTACTGTCAGTCTTATACAAAAAAAAAAGCACAATTAATTATTGATACAAAGGCTACGAAGAACATCTTGTTTTTTCTGTTTATATAAAGCGCTCAATCGGCATATCGGCTTCCATCACATCTGTTCTCTCGGCAGACTTGCGTTGAGGAATTTCAACCTTCTTCTGGTTTTGGTTTTAATCCAAAAGTCTGCGTTTTGCATTCGAGAAACAGCACAGCTGTCAAGAGGAAAAAAATTCCAGAACAACTTCCACAAATGTTTGTCTTTTTCAAATGACGGTCTTTTGGAAAGAGGCAGCGGCGTGATGGGACGCCCTCGGACCAAATGTCATCCGTAACAAAAACGTTCTGAGTTAGTGTGAACTAAGATCCAAAGTTCAGTTGACTTTGAAGATGCTGAAGATGTGAGGCGAGGCGGAGGGATTGCCCAGAGAGTGGAGTCTGAATGCAGAGCCTGTGATAGCCTGCAGCTCCGTGCCCTTGTCCAATCGGAGCAGGCCGGACACCTGGCACGGCTTCAGGAAGTGGAAAGGGTGGGGCCCGGCGGAAGGGGTCGTCCCGTAGCCCTCGATGCACTGCAGCTTCTGAGGCCTCTGGCCGCTGGTCACCACGTCCAGCTTCACATACTGAGACTGCTGCTCGTTGAACAGCACCTGAGGAGACACAGCAGGTTACCATCAGCAACAACATGTTTCTCCTCAAACCGCTCCAACGAAAACTAACCGACCCTACCTCGGGATTTCTGAGGCCCCGCTATCGTTTGGCTAGATTTTCTCCAGACTTCTGTCAACCTGACAAAACCGAGATTACCCCGAAACCTGATATCCACCTCTCCAAAAATACATGATAAGTACCAGTACATCATGTTTGTACAAAATAATGGCTGTTTTTAATGAAGCCGCTTAAGGGAAGGAAACTTAGAAGTGGGGCTGCATCCAAAGACTGATTCACTTTAGTCGCATGAAGGAAATCTAATGTTTCATCGCCACTTTACCTCCGGAATAAGAAGGTCTTGTCTATTGAGAACATGACTTTCAAAATGAGCCCTTTGTCCCTGGCTCAACCGGGGTTAAGTTGTAGCTAGCTGGTGAAAGCTAGCGCCAAATTCACTCATGTTTCACCTTAGTATATTTGCATGTGTTGGCGCCGTGTCTGCCATTTCCTAGCCTTCTCTTGGATGCATGCATACAATTGGAGGTTGACACGCGGAAACGTCCCACAGATAGCGAAGTGAAGGAAAATAAAATATCCAGGCCCAGGGCAGCATCTCAAATAGTTTGATACCAGTGCCAAATAGTGCAGTTACCTTCCTCACTACCTACCACATTTTGGTACAAAGACAAACTGTTCCCCGTTGCATGTTCAATTATCTAATCTCCGCCACAGGGACTACATAAAACCAGCAAGGTTATTGATTGCAAGTGGGCAACATCATCAAAGAATCTCACCGATCCAGCTTTAACTACCTGGCAATTGAGTGATGTTGGCCTTTGTTAAATAAACTACAACTCCCAGCACAAACTCACCTGGCAGAACAGGAAGTAGACGCCCGCTTTCTCCACAGTGAAGATGCCGAGTTCCTTGTTGTACTTCACCGCTTTAGTCATATTCAAGGTCCTCTCTTCCCAACCCTTTATCACACCACCTTCTCCCACTGACACACACACACACACACACACACTTGAGGTTAATCATGCCATAGACAAAAATGTCACAGATTATCTTCCATCCGTCACTTTTACGACTTACCTTGCTGAGAGGAGACTTTGGTTACTGGTGGAATGTAACGGAGACACATTGAAAGAGAAAGGGAAAGGGAAAGTCAATTAAGATTTTACGAGTGCAATCGTATAGGGGTATATGATTGAAACCACTTCTGCAGATGCTACACGAGACGGCTATAAGGGATCTGCCAAGCTACTTACTCTCGAAATGAGACGCCGCTTTCTTTCCATTTCCATTCCTCCCTCGCGGCAGCGCCCCCCCTTCGGAAAGGCAAGCAGAGACAGAATATGAATGACAGAGAAGAAATACGTCTGTTTTTTTTGACAAAACAATAATTCCCATCTGTATCTGTCTAATAACACGTGTTAATTTGCGGCCATTAAGATTAAACCTGGCTCTTTTTTTTTAACGGGATTAGCAGATGGGCAAAGGATTTCCTGTCACGTGCTTCAAAATATTTCCTCAAACTGTTATTTTCAGTCAAGAGGAGTGTGCCTTTTTTGCCTTTAGGGGCTAATCTTAGTGCCAGCTGGTCGCAGTCATCTAGAAAAAAGAAGAAGAAAAAAGAGGCGAGCGAGATAGAGTAAGGGAGGATGGAGAGCTGTGTGCGGAGGGGAGGGGGGGGGGGGCAGACAAACACAAGATAGACAGGGGGAAAGTGAAGGCATTAAATGAAGCATGCGAGAGCTAAAAACGTTTAATAAGAGAAATGAAGTGCTGGAAAAAGAGAGGCAAAAGGGTCTCTGGCTCTTCTGTGACCCGAAAGAGTCGATTAAGAAGTGAAGCAACAGCTACTCAGATAAATACAATAAATAAAACATTAAGGGGCCAAAGCAGCAGAATGCCTACTCTTGTTACCCACTAACGGTTTATTTTAGCCTAAAGGGAGCGATTTCAGACACAGATACAACTCCAATACTGTGCGTAACTAAGAAGTACATTCTTTATGTTTGGAGACGGAGCGGCTAAACACCGGGGCCCCCTCCGATCGCACAGGAATATTAAGTCCCTGCTAAAATAACTCGCAGGTGGGTGACCCTGTAGATTTAGGATTTGCTATGGCCGAGTGTAAAGCCCTCAGGCTGGCCAGAGTTTCCTGACTCAAGCTGTCAGTCATCAGGAGAGAACATAACGGCAGTGTGTGCGGCTGAAACGCTGCACCGCGGTGGTCAACTTTCCACAAACTCGAAAAAGCTGTTAGCCCTATGAATTACAGGCACAAACGCAGGTATCGGTTAGGAAAGAAAAAAGCCAATATCAGCAGGATATAAATAGATACTTTGGTGAGACACGCAGCTCTCTAAAATGAATCCTTTTGTCAGGAATCCAGAGGGTTCACTCGCGGACACAATGTGAACCATCAAGCAGAAACCCGTGACGGTGACGCAAGCAGCCGCTATAAATACTGCAATGATAGGTCATCAAATATCACCGCTTTCACAACAAATCATAGCTGTGTTAGTCGTGCGCTCGGAGGGGAACGAAAAAAAAGTCTTATATCATTGGCCAAAAGCGTGCAACAAGGCCTCCGTCCCGCGCCAGCTGGTTTCCTGGGCTCTGAGGCCGCGCCGGTCAGACCTGTAATTTCTGAAATCCAGCTGCCTACTTTATCCTGTGTCAACTTTTAGCAGCGGGTTGTGCCTGTGGCCCGCTAGACCTGACCAAAGTGGCATGTGGTGCCAGCGTTTGTGTCAAATGTCCTTCCCAAAGAAAACAACAAAGCAGAGGCGAGGGCATTGTGTCTGTGGTGATTTGGGGCAAAGCTTCTATTTAGGTGTGGAAGTAAGAGTACCGTTTCTTTTCACTCTGTGCCCGACCAGCAGCTCTCTCTTCTCCAGAATGAGCTGAACAATGGCCTTCCTCTGTGTGTTAACCTGTTGAAAGAGAGAGAAAAAACGCACCATTAACAAATGTCCAATAAGTTTATTATGACTTTTTTCTGGCACCGCTCCAACGCAGCCGCAGACGGCCTTTCCCCAGCCACATAAACAGGCTCCTCTCTTCCAGTATGCTGCCCCTCGCTTCAGAATAGGTCCACCACTTCCTCAGAGACCCGTTGCGACATCTAATGCATGGCTTTAGTGCTTGGCATTCCTCACATCTTTACTCCTGTTTCTGAGAAAGAAATAGTTTTTTGTCGAGCTATCAAAGTTTACAAATCTTTGGCAGGGGGCCTGAGTGACCGAAGAAGGCCTTAGAGATGAAGCAAGAGGGATAGTGGCTCGGGATAGTCTGTTTCAATGTTCTGCTACTGTGGAAATGGAGGCAGCGACTTGCTCTTCGCTCTCCAGACGTTCACTCACTGGCTCTCATCAGGAGTTGGCCAACGGTCAAATGGACAGAACGGGGCCCCTTGGGAAAAGCTCCAGCATCAACACTCCACGAGTCTAAGTTGGTGTGTGTGTGTGTCAACATCACACACAGCCGACCTGTCCTTCCGATCTCAAATCCATGTGCAACTAGGTTTTGTAAATGCTGTGAACTTGAACCCAGAAGAGTTTCCATCAGCTCCTTTTTGGCTGCTTTTTGGAGAAATAATTAGTGATGCAACCTCGTTTCGAATTTGCTGCAAGTGCAAGAAGTCTTAAAACTGCACTATGCATGAGATTGCACAGAGTTCAGCACTGATTTAAATCCTAACCTGTGAATAAGAAAGCTTTGCATGTTGCAAATGCTTTACACTTGCCTCACTTTATCACCCAGCCTCTGCGCAGTCAGTACAAAGTGCTAACAAAGCCAAATAGTTGAGGCTTTCCAGTGAATTGAGATAAAACTGGAGCACAAACTGGCACCAGAGTAATTAAACATGGCGGGGGCAGCAGCAGAGGGGGGTGGACACAGAAATAAGCAGTAACTCCACACAACCCTGACTGCACTTATTGGTAAGCAATAAAAGTGCCAAGTAGAGAAATGGTGCAATAGAATAGAGTACGTGCAAGGGGGGGAGAGAGGAGGAGGAGGAGGAGGAGGGGGTGAAGTGTGGACTTGCATTTTTCCATACACCCCCCGCGAACATTCCCGTAACCGCAGCCACACACAAAAAGTTACATAACAAAACACTTAAAGCTCTGAAGTGGTTTCGGGGTTGTAAATATTACTCTCGGTGCGAGTATGCATGCTATGCGTAAGAATTAAAAAATACAAACCTGCTCTATTCGGTCCTGCAGGATCTTGAAGGACTGAGACAGGTCCCGCGTTTGTCTCCAAGTCCACGCCGTGAACAGCGCGCTGCAGGCGGCCAGGGACAGAGCCACCAGGGCCAGAGAAGCCCAGAAGACCCGCAGCTTGCGCACTCTCCTCCTCTGCAGAATGCGATGCATGTTGGGTGCAGATCAGACTGCTACTCACCGCCAAACCCCCACTGCCACTTCATTCCAGCAGAGCATGAAGTCCCTCCAAAGTGTCTAAATGTCCATTATTGGCTGAGAAACAAGTGGACAGAGTATGCTTTTCACGCGTCGATCTTTCCTGTTTATCTCAGGATTGTGTCTAATAGATGAGGGTTCCCGATCTTTTCCTCCACATCCTCCAACTGCGTCCAATCGCAAGAAAAGTGCAAGCTGCGCACATGAACTGTTGCATCCTTCTGCCTGCGATTCGTTGACTCAGCTCTCTTGTCTTCCCTTTAAACACCGCGCTGGGGGGTCACTATTAGACAGACAGACTGAGCACACACATGAGATCCAACGCACACATACGCGCACACACACACGCCCGGAGACTTGGAGTAAACTTTCCTCGGTGCTTTGATGTTGTGACAGTCGCGTGCGTCCGCAGTAAAAACTAACGATGTGAGCGCAGGAAAAAACAAACGAGGCGCACCGGGGCTTCCTCCGCTTCTGCACACACTTTCATCAACTTGCATGCCCTGGAAATATGTGCCAGTCACGCGTGCAGCACTTCCGGTTGTAACCGCACGGGGGCGGTAGTGCATCGTTAATAACCGATGGGGATGATCAAGCAAACGACTGACATGTAAAAGATTCCACTTTAAGTTCTTTAATCTATATATTGCACAATTATCGTTGGTATTTTTAATACAATATTGTTGTTTTACTGTATTTTTACTATGTGTATTTTACATACAATTAATATTTACTTACAATACAAAATGTGGTCATCAAATAAAATATGTAGTAGGCTATATAAGGTCCTTGGAATTAAGCCTTTATTTACTAGCTGCCACATAAAAGTGATGACAGTATAAGTTATTAATAATAATGCAGTTATGCACATATAATATTATCCTGAAATGGGCCATTCTGGGAGGCTTTTAGTTACAGTACAATTTGTAATTCAGAATTGTATCTGTAACATAGGATTTCTACACTATGGTAATATTATTTGTACTTACTTAATTTGACCACTTATAGAAACCTATAAACTGAGCTTCTTTAGGACTAAAAGGATATCTTAATTATAATTGTTTTAACAAAAGGGACAGATGGTGTTAAAATGGCAAAAGTTTCCCTTTTCAATAAATAAATGTTCCTTCTTTTAAGCTTATACCATAAAATACTATATATTTCAAGTAGTTATTTTTCCCAATTTCTTTTTTAATGTATGTTTAGGTATTCTATATTTAAACACTTTTTTTCTAAATATGTAATTAAATCCATAAGCACGTGTGTATAGGAGAAACCATGGCATTGCACCTTAATATTACATCTTTATTATTCAAACATTTCAGACACATTACAACTTTTTCTCTGCTGACAAAAACATGTATTACTGCACTTAGGTTCTTTGTGACAACTTAACAGCACTTCAATTGTGCAACTGTGCTCAAAACATCAACATTGTGCACCGTGTCGAACAACCAAATACCCTGCACATTGAAATCTGAATAAACCCCCTAACATTTAGTCATGTTTTTTAGCCCAAGTTGCTCTTCAATGCGTGTTTTATTGCAAAAGTTTCTCACGAGGAATTTGTGAAACTCTTAGGAATCCATGTTGGGAACAAATCCTCAAGTTGTATAATTTAAGGCTCTGTGTCTGGTTTCTGATGGGAAGCTGCCGACAGGAACATTTATAAATATCTCTTCATGTTCCCTCGGAGTCTATTGATTTTGTGACTCTTGATAGAACACTGACGGCACTTAAAATGCAGTCATGAGAGGAACGTATTTTCCAACCCAATGTCCCAAATCTGAAAAAAACGGTGCATTCTTCACTCAATTATTTTGTAAACAAAGTATGAAGTGAAATGCAAATTGCAAAACCCACAAAGCAGGGTCAGTGGTTCTAACTTGTTTAGAGTGAGCGAAAACAAACTAAATTTAACCCACAACTCAGACTGTTTTCATTATACTGCTGGAAATGATACAGAAGGCCGTCTGTAAAAAAAAAAAAACAGAGACTGGATATGAAACAGAAGTGCAAACCACAATAATGCCCTTTTTCCTTTTAGCATGACGGGTTCAAAGACAAGGACTGAGCCGTCCAAGACTTTTATTTTTCAAATTCCACCAGATGGCTTTTTCTTTTGTCTGATTTCGAAGCTCATTTCTTTGAAAGGAGCCCAAAGAGTTGGTTGTTTGGCTGCATGGAAGAAGGTTCAACTGACTCATTTACTCCACCCTTTCATCCCTTAGTACATACATAGCAAAAAAGGAAGAAAGAAAGTGCAGGATTGTGCTTCACAACAGCTTTACAGCACTCTTCATCTGGAAGACAACAGGAGTGGTGACTAGTTCTTATAGATTATTATACATTTAAAGGGACTCTTTTCTAACAGTCTTACAGTGACACACATACAGCACATATTGGCTTTTTAATGCATAAACTGTTTTTGGGATTATTGTGCAAAAACAAGGATTTCATTTCTAGAGTAATTATTTTTAAAGGTGCTCTGGGTCATAACATATGACAAGGGAAAAACACAAAACACACACTTCATTTATTAGTTATGTACTGTTTAAATGTATTGCATAGGCCCCGTTCCAATACTTCCAACTAATAAGTAAATGTATCGGTTGCTAAACCCCTTTTCACAGAACAAGGCATGGCCGGTAGATGTTTATGTATGTGCAGTGCGAAGCAAGAGCATTACCTCGTACGTTAAGACTTTGGAAGGTTGTGTCTTATTTCGTTTTTATCCTAAATGCGGAAACACCAATGTTAGCTTTAATTGTTAGCATGCCTGGCTAACTAGCTACTACCAGTAGTAACTGAGCATTACATCTAAAGCTCACGTGCATGCTAACTAACTGCGGGATTACAAGTTAAGTATGGTGTGGTAGCCATATCTGATATCGTTTATGCTAACGTTAGCGCTCCTGTCCTGTTCCTTATTGGATTTGGGAACGTTTTAATTCCAGCAAATCTAGTGAACTGATGCAGACAGTTTTCAGCCAGTTTAGTACAAGCTAATAAAATGATGCTAACATAACTGCTAATTGTTATTACACAGTAGTTGTTGTGATTTGAGAAGCCAATAACATTGACAATCATCTGCTTTAAGTGTGTGAATCCTGCTTTTGATTCCCGCTATGTGAAATAGTTGTTTAAAATGTTGAAATCCGCCATCTATATTATTGTGCTAACATTAAAAATGTTATAGGCTTAGTAACAGTAACTAAGGGGGGCTTATCAAACAGTCAATATTTTTAAATGATCTGCTTTTTGATTGTCATTGTCGAGTTTTGGAACAGGGCCGCTGAGTGGAGCTCTATCCCTGCACTGTGTGACCTCACGGCTGCAAAGGTCAACCTGTCCGGCGTTGGGTTAGGGCTGGGCCAGGTGCCTCAGCGCCTCGCCCTCGCAGCGCATACAGTGGTAGCCCATGTCAGCCGTGATGTCGAAGCTGCCCTGGCTGAGGTAAAAGTCCAGCGATGGTTTGTTCCAGTCCAGGACGGTGAAGTTGAGCTGGTTGCAGCCGGCAGCTAGGCCCAGCTAAAGGAGCATAGACATGAGTACGGCTGTGCTGACATTAGGTATTGGAAAGTATCTAAACTGCAAGAGAAAGGGCCCAAGGTCCACCCTCCATAGAACATATATTTACTGTCAGTGCCAAACTTTGGGCTAATGTTTTACTCACCTGAGCTACTTTGCTCATTAGTGCTTTACCAATGCTTTTTCCTGAAAGAAAGATACCATGAATTACTTTTACCATGCCACTCTGCTTACTGTATAACAATAATGATATGACTCTTTTCAAGACAATTTGCTTTACCTCTGAACTCAGCCATCACGTACAAGTCCTCCATATAAATAGCTCTGCCTGACCATGAGCTGTAGGAGTAGAAGTAGAGTGCATATCCGATTTTTGTATGGCCTAAAAGAAAAGAAAAGTCAGCACACCAGGAACTCCATAGTATACATCTCTCTTATAAAGGCAAAATAATTTATATTTCCATGTAACTTTGCATACCTTAGGCATCCCATATCAAAAATCATTGTACCACAATTTCACAGAATTGGGACTTTAAAAAAACACTTCAACGTGGACTGTCAGGTTCTGGCAGCCTGTCTTGTTCACAAGCATTGTACAATTATTGTTTATCTTGCTGCTAATCGGCTAGATTTCAACATGGCATTCACAAGTTAGCGCATGTTAATGTTCTCATTACTGTGTTCTGAGGAAAAGCAATGTGTTAACCTTGTTATATAAGCAGTGTGTAAGGAAACAGGCCTCATCTGCAGGCTGGTGGTCATTAGCAAACACAGCTAATGAATACAGATTGACGGACTCAGTAACTGGGGGGCAGCAAGTGTTAAATGTAGCATCTCTATAGCACGTGTTTCTCACTTATTTAAGGAACATTACACCTGTTCTTTTCCTGCTATCAAATTGTAGCTGTTGTAAGGGAAATGGAGAGTCAGGACTCAGAGAGACACGAGGAGAGTTGGAGCTTTGATGTCAAACACTGATAGTTTATTCACAAGTATACGGCCGGAGAATTCACATCACAAGTCACGGCCGCAAAAGGTTCTGACTGCACGGGTGGGTTGCCATGTCAATTCTGCTCAGCCTCTCTCTGGATAGACCTTTTAACTAGTTCAGAGAGAGTAAACAACATATTTGGGGAGATAATCTAAACAGCTGGGCACCCTGAATCATTTGCGTCTGACCCTTAATGGCCTCGAAGCCAGTGTTCCCACAGCCGTAAACCATTTCGTGACAGAGAGTTGAACTGGTTTATCAAGATAGCTGGAGCCTCCCATCCCTTAAGAGAGATAACAGGCTCCGGGTTGATCGTAAATGTCAACACACAGAAAAGGTTAAATATCTAGGAGTAAAGACAGAAATATTCTTTGACAGTTGTGAGCACTAATATTCATCAAAGGTGCATTAAGCTGCCCTTATTTTTTAATAGTAGTAGTTGATAAATGATATTAGTTATCACCTGACTGCAGTTAATATGAGCTCTCCGGGGCGTTTTAGTGTCTGTCGGTTCATTGTTTTGGTTCGACCACACCCAGCGTTACTGCTTTGGTTCATTCGCCAAACTGCGATTTATAAAATGTCTTACTAAATATTGGATTCACTAGTTTGTCGGAAACACAACTTCAATGGAAAGATATCTATATTCAACAATAGCTTTGTGAGACCACTCTGAGATTACCAATTTAAATGGGCTTTTGGACTCGCAGTAATAATTAGCTTCTAAACAGTTGCTCTAGAAGCTGATAGAGCACCTCGGAGACCTTTGTATTGTCACAATAATGTCACTTTTGGTTGAATAGTTTCTTTACAAGTGCATTGGAATTGTCTCTCCTCTTTATTTTACAACACAAAACTACTCAAAAAGCAAACAAGCATATACAACAATTTGTTGTTTCTTGCTACAGTCCACACTTATCATCCTATTTGGCTAGATGTACGGTATATATTAACTTTGAGCAGGGGGAAAAGGCTCAAACTGATTGGCTGAGCACAAAGGAAACCTGCTGCTCTGGTTTTTCTGTACGAACATGTTAAAGCATGTTGTTCTTCTTGCAACAGTCCAAAGAACGATGTATTATCAGGCTTTATTGAGGTGATAAAACGACCTGCTAATACATCACTAAGAGGTGTAGTGTACCGATTCTAATTCATGGGACAATTGTGTGATATTTGTTTCAGTTTGTATGCAAATAGCCCCCTCACTCAGAATGAACATAATGCTTTGTGAGTAGTGAAGTAGGATGAAACTAGGCTCTTGATGGTTCCCCTCACCTTCTTTGGTTTTGTGCTGTTCAGGCACTTCAGCGACGATCCCATGGAAGAACGGGTTCTTGGAGAAGCCGTCCTGCTCCAAGTCTGCGCATAAAATACAAAGATACTTCTATAGCAGTGTTTCTCAAACTTTTTCATACCAAGGACCACTTAACCAATAAAAAAACACTCGCGGACCACCTAACTCCACAAATATCAAAAAACACATCGTTTTTCTAGAACAGATTACAAATCGCCTGAAAATGGTACAAACAAGTGGCAACATGTGTGATGAAGGTGTTGCGCTGGGCTATATCATGCAATCCAAAGTGAAACTTAACCTCGCTCCATTGCGGAGATATTGCCGCGAGAGTGCGGAAAACTTACATTAATTTATTTATTTCAAATGTGAAATGTTACCAATATACTCACGGACCACTAGGGGGACTGTGGTCGGTCCGCGGACCACATTTTGAGAAGCACTGTTCTATAGGATATACTGTTGATGGTTCATCCAGAAAATAAAGTCATACTTTGGGTTTATTTCAAGTTATGGAATTGTTTAAAAATGAACTCATGGGAAGGTTTAGGCTAATATGCTACCGTGACATGATTGAAATTCAGGTTACTAGCTGTTGAGCAATGTACAACAACACAACCAATATACTGTAGTACATTTACATGAAGGAACAAAAGTATCTGTTGATTTACTAAATGCTGTATCTGTGAGCTAAAAGAATGGTAATGCAGACACACAAACCGTTAGTGTGCAAAGGTAAACAGTCTATGTACAAACAAACATCCTGCTAGCTGTGGCCTGAAGCTCACAGCATGGTGGTTAAGATAAAGATAAGGAGAAATGTATATGTTACGTCAAATTAAGTTATATTCCTAAGTGAACAACTCAACGTAAAAATGTCAATGGTTACAATGTGTAATATTGCAACCACGGGAAAAGGAAACGTAACAAATCGGTTTGTTCAAAATGTCTTAAAGTCTTTCTGCTGATGGAGACAATGCAATATCATTGAAAGCTCCAGGAAGGCTACACAATGGACCTTGTTGTGAGACAGTACTCTATCCAAGGTCAATGGGAACTATCCATCTCTGCTGGAAACATTGTATGGCCTCTGGATATCACCTTGTTTATTAATGAAGGTCATAAACATTTAATCATAAGGGAGAGCAATAAAAGGTTATTTTTAAACCGTTGTTAATACAGTACCTCTCTGTGTGACTTTCACATGGTCTGCCACTTTCTCATATTCAGCCAACTCCTGTGAACAAATACAAATACCCATAATTTATTATTACTTCTGAAATATCACAAATACCAATTCCTTCACCTTAAAACATCCTATAACATGACAATGATTAACTGAATTGTCTTGTTGGTTTTTATCTAGGCTACTCTCATTCAAATATAGTTTTTTATACCTGATTTATTATTCAAAAATACTGTATTTGCTTTAAATTAATGTGTTAAACTAAAACATGTAGTTTAAAATGACACATTTTTCATATGAAATATCTTGGTTTCTTCACATTGTGGTTGTCTTACATAATACACATGAGCATGGGCGTCGCAGGCATTATATGAGGGTGGGACAAGTCCCCCCCACTTTTTCAAATGATTAGTTTAGACCCCCCCACTTTTACCATGTGGAAAGTCCGTGCATCGGTCTATCCACTCGCCGCACTGTGAGAGCGCTGTGTCAGTGCTTCACTATCAAATCCATTCCACTTGCTTATTGAGAGAATGCCCAAATCAATGAAACTCTGTGCCATGTTTTCACTGCTACTTTGTACCAAGGCAGATTCTCACATAGCGCGCACATGTTGTTCAAGGAGTGTTGCCATAGTTGGACAGCTCAGATCTGTTGATCCATGTAGAGACGCAGTCAGTGTGTTTTAAGTTCTTTAACTTCGGTACTCTCTCTCAAAATGATAATGTGCATTATGTTTTAATTATACTTCTTATCATTCAGAAGCTTTTTGTGTATGTTTATGTTTTACTGAGTGCTTATAGGTAATTTCCATCCCAGTATTCAGTTAATTATTTATTTTCTGTGCACATTACATAGACTAGCTAATATTCCACTGCTTGGGACTTTGAGTCTTCAAAATGTCCAATGTCACAGACTGGGACTTACTTTAGAGTCAGTTGTATTTACATTCAGTATGACTTGTTAAGATTCAATGCGAAAGAGTATACTGCTCAATAAATAATGATCACTTCACCACCTCTCTTGACATCTAGCCGCTTGAGAGTGAGTCAGAATACAGGGACAGTGGAGAGAGTTCCATTGCTGAGGTGAGTGATGAAAGGGAAATGACAGTTTAGAGTAAATTGTGATGTGGACTCTCATCCCAGAATGTTAAGGAAATCAGTGGGGATATTGAACAGGAAATATTTCAGTCAAGGGGCATCATATGACCAATATAGACAGAAGAGCAACATTTATTTGAACATTTAAGTCAATGATACCATTCCTAGGTGAACTTAACATCTGTATGGAGTCAGATCAGTCTCAATATTAATAAATGCTCACAGAAGGATTCACACATTTATTTTGGGATGTATATATAAATGACTCTCCACAACAATATCTCTCAATGCACTCACAAATATTTATTGTTCTATATAAATGTACAAAAAATGGGCATTTAAACTGCTTTTTATTAATTCAAAGACGGCTCTGAATTAATAATCAAATATGTTTCCTTTCTTTACTACTGGATGAAATTACAAAATGTACCCATCATTTTCCTCATGCTAGTATAGAAACATAAAAGTATCAAACCACCAATTTTTTTTGGGGGAGGACCCCCACACCCTCCGTTAAAAATGTCCCCCCCACATTCAGGATGCTTCCTACACCCATGCACATGAGTAAACCTTATTGTTATTTATTTGATCATGTTTGTATTTGCATTGCATTTGATATTGAGGTTATCCAAAAGTAAGGTTACTTTACTGTTATATTTTTGATACTCAGATGACGTTACTGATTACATTTCTTGACATGTGACTAGTTGATTACATTTGTACAGTAACCCCCCCAACCCTGCTTGTATAAAATAATAAAATGCCCATTATCCAATAACAGCTAAATCGTGTTGTATATGTAGTATGCACTGACGTAAACCCGTGAGTCACTATATCTGTGCACGTGCCGCCTCACCACGATCATCCGCGCGATGTCCTTGCAGTCCTCCACGTTCGCGGCTCGGATAGAGAAGTCCATGTTGTGGGTGTTTGGGTCTGGGGGTGTGAGGCTCACAGTGTGCCGGTTGTTTACCAAGGGTCCGGGCGGATGTGGCGTGAGAAATGACTGTGGAAGGAAGGTTCCGCAGCTCTGAGCCGTTTACTTCCGCCTGAACATGCTGAGAAGAACTAGCGCCCTCCCCCAGGAAGAAGGCGAGAAAGGGGAGGGTGGTCGAAACCAAGCCACGCATGAAGTGCTCCGGACTCTGAGGAAAATATTCCTTGTTGCCAAACGGCGGTATACAATTTCCGTATCAGTCCTTAACGTCACTGGGCCCGGAAGGATCGTTTCCCATTGACTAACATTGGGAAAGAGACGTCTGTAAATATTGGAGTAAAGAATCAGCACGACTGAGCACCAACGCGCTCAATCTATTGTGACGTCTATGATTGTGCATCAAAAATAATTATCATGAGCATTGTGAATTTGTTAAGGACACAGAAATACCTGACACCGTCCATCCTGCAGTTTGTCATCAGTCTATGAGCTTTAACTTAACCCAGTTATTATACATCCATGATCGAAACCCAGCATTGATGGAAAGAGCTGGGGTGGGAGGGCGACTTTAACAATGTAATCTGTTACAATAGCTAGTTACATGTAAACATGTAATCAGTTACCTAATGTAGGTATCAAAATATAAAAGTAATGTAATCTGATTACTTTCCGTTACTTTTGGATTGACCCAATATCAAATGCAAATAAAAACAAGAGAAAAGAAATAACAATATTTGTTTTACTTAAGCGTTCAATGTAACCTAAAAAAAGAAACCAAGATATTTCCTATAACATTTTTTAGTTATAGTCAAACTTAATACATAAATCAAAAGCATAGACTCTATTTTTGTTAAATAAATCAAGTGTCTACCTACTGCATTAAAAAAGAGATGTATTTAATATAAAGAAGAATGAAAGTAGCCTAATTATAACCCATAAAGACAATTAATTCAGTACTTCTATATAATACATGGATCTTTATTTCACGATGTATTGTAACACTGTAATCCTGCAATTAATCTCTATTTCTTTTTAAAATATAACAGTAATCTGACTACTTATTCTTTGTACATTTAATACAGTTACCTTTTTTTTGTTGTCCTGATTACGTAAAATCGTTACATGTACCGTAATCCGTTACTTCCCAAACCCGGGAAGGAGTTGGTAATCTGTTTCGGGTTAACAATATATTTACTGATGCTTGGTTGACAGGTTGTGGGAAATATATTTGTTATATATTATTCAAATATAGCATGATAGGTCCACTTTAATTTCTTCATACAGCAGGTCAATCCTGAGTCCAATAACCATCAAAGTCACTCCAATAATGATCCTTAATTACGCTTTCATCCTCCTTTAACAAAATACTTCACATTCATCCAGTTTATGACATTAGTTGTAGCATTTTTGAGACTTTTAAACTTTAATTACCGCTGTTGCGCCCCCCCACCCCGCCCCCCTTGTGTCTGTGGGGGACAACTTCCAACAGGAGTCATTTGGGGGGGCTCTTGGGAAAAAAGGTTGGGAACCCCTGCTCTAGGGGGCTTCTGCTGACCCCACTTTCCCCACACTACATAGGCCTCAGAAACCTCTCTCTATGCTGGAAAATAACCTCTCCCAGCTGTCAGTTTATTTAGGAGAAAATGTTCCTTTTATTACATGTTGGTCCAGATGCTGTTTATCCTTTCTCTTAAAGTACTTAAGGCAAGGCAAGTTTATTTATATATAGCACATTTCAACACAAGACAATTCAAAGTGCTTTGCAAAAAAGACATTAATAGCATTAAAGAAACATATTATGAAATGATATTTAAAAACACTCATTTAAATTATTTTATTAATAATTAATGAATCACAGTTACAGTGCAGTGTGAGATACACACATCTGAACCAACCCCCCTTTGGAAAATTATAATCTGACCCCATGGTACCTTTTAGTTTTCGCCGAAACTATTCCTCTTTTTTATTTTGAAATGCACATTAGGTAAGTTTACCTTGTCTTTCGAGGACTTTTTTGGTATCCTCCGTGAACCAGGGTCTTGAAACCAAAACTAATTCCTGTACCCCATGGTACCTTTTTAGTTTTCACCAAAACTATTCCTCTTTTCTTTAAATGCACATTAGTTAAGTTTAAGTTGTCTTTTCTAGGACTACTTAAAGGTGACCTATCATGCTAAATGCACTTTTGTACGTCTTTTAAACATGAATATGTGTCCCCGGTGTTCCAGGGAACTCACCAAGTGTCAGAAAACACAACCCTCTCTATTTTCCTCCATACCCAAATCTCTAAAAAAGGGGCTGCAACGGATCTGATACAGACTGATCCAGATTTGAACACTTCTATGACGTCACAGAAGTGGCGCTACGGCTATTGGGCCAACTCCACCAATCAGGAGGAGACAGCCACGGACATTGCCGTTCGAAAGCGCTGGAGACGCTGTAGTACATATGCCAGGCCTGTAGATGGTGCTGTTCTCACAGAATCAGCCCGTGAAAAGACAGTGTTAAATTGAGCGAAATGAGGAATGGCTAAAATGCATGATCTGTTTGGTATTTTGAAAAATAAAAAGTATAAATATGCGTTATATAGGTATGGTCCTACACTATATTATTCAAATATAGCATGATAGGTCCACTTTAAGTAATCTATAGGGTTTTTTCATGTCTAGCAACCCTGAACAAAAAGTATTTTAACTTGGTATTATTACCTTAAAATGAGTAATTATTGACCATTTTTAAATTTGAGCTACAATCCTTTACAATGGATGCTTTATTTATAAAGTGTTACCTAATTAATGTGTGCAATTTGAATGAATGGGTACATTTGCTTTACACTATAACACAACATATGATCAAAAACATTAACAGATTTGATTCTCGTGGGCCTAAGGGTGGCGCTGTTAGTCAGCCAATAAGCTTCTTCATATTTTGGGGAGGAACATTTTGACCTGACCTTATTTGTCAGCTCAAAGTTTCCCTTTTGACTTGCCACCATTTCCCCACAGCTTCAGGCTGTACACTTTTCATGTGTATAAATCATCATTTAGCTGACAATTTGTCATTTAATTGGCTAAGATCATTAATACTGATTTTCCTCAGGATAATCTTTACATTTTTTGCCATTCGCATTTTCTTAGATTCTCTTGCGTAATCTATCCAATGCTTTTTTTCTGGGAGGTAACAACCCTTTCAGCCTCTAGGTGGCCCTAGCGAGGTGTTAGACTTGTGCTGTTGTCATTTAATTGTATGTAGGATCAGTGGCAGATATAGTTGACCTCCTCTATTACTAAGGCGTACATATTTTTTCCTTTGTCTAATTGTATAGCTTTCATTGCATTTTCAGTTCATGGAAAATGCAAATATTGTGTCCTGTATATCTTTTGAGAAGATCCTAACAGATCTGAGTGTGAGTTCCTATTTCTAAACGGAAGCTGTTTGACTTTATTTTATGAATAATGAAGATGATTCATACTGCCGGCCTCTCTGTGGGTTATCATGCGTGGGTGCATGGCTGTCATCATTCTCTATAATATTTTGTTTTTCCAGATATCATTCAATCTGAAACAGTCACATTCTACAGAAGGTGTCACTACCAGAGAGGTTATATTTAGTTCAATTTAGTTTAGTTTATTTTTTTTTCGAGCGTGTAAAACCAAAGAAAATACAAATGATACCAAAAAGGTGATACAGACATGATACAGTACTATACAAATGAATGCAATAACTAAACGAAATAGTTAATTAATAATTGAATAATCTGTAGTATCATTGTCTGATATCAATAAACAACAAAGCTTTAGCTAATTACACGTCCGAAAAGGGGTCGGAAGAAGTTTACACTTATTTAATCCGACCCCTTCTCCCTATTTTTATTTTTTAATACATTTTTTATTTATTTTTTAATAAAATATATATCTTAATATAAGTTAACATACAATATAAATGTATACTTATAATCTTGAATAATTTATATAATCATTCATATAATATATACAGGCAAGTTAGGAGAATGGTCTCTCTATATTTATATATATATATATGTACATACACAAATTCATACAAACACAACTTCATAAATAGAATACAAAATATAAACAGTTATGGTTTAGCAATGTCCTCCCTGTACCTTGTGAGAATTGTTTCTTTATACCTCTTTTTGAATAGTTTTATGTTTGGACATCCCTTTAGCTCCTCACTCAAATCGTTCCAGATCTTCACCCCACAAACAGAAACACAAAAACCTCTCTTTGTTGTGCGCACCCTAACATTAGTGAATATAAATGAACCATATTTGAGTTCAAATGTCCAGTGACGCACAGTGTGGACACATGTCATCAAACTGTGACCTTGGTTGTCAGAAATAAAAAATGATCTCATGAATTAACACTGTTTTAAACGGACATAATGGCAACTCCCCAAAATCCAACGTTTAAGGAACTGAGAATTGTCTTCTTCCGTGGAAGCCTGTCAAATGAATCCCTCTGACTCAGACACCCACATCGCCTCTGCAAATGACATCTTCTCATAAAAAGAGAAGCGGTTCAATAAAAATACCTCATGCATGACCTCACTCTCTGATACCAGCTGCTAAATAATGAGCTTTACCAGACATGTCAATAAAATGGTACCCCACCCACCGCCTAAGGGTGGAGGTAACGCCTCCTCTGTTTGAATAAAGTCACTTTTTGTGTGTGTTTATATGTGTGATTAGAATTCGATGTACTAACGGTGATGACAACGTTATGTTCTTACGGCATCTTTACAATAACCAATCATATTTTGTATAATTTGAGATGGAATTGGCCCCGGAATATTTGGAAAACATTTTGGTTTCTTTGCCTATTTCAAAATGGAAGGCAGATAGGCAGCAAACATGTCTTTTTTTAGCATTTTTATAAATTTGTACAAGTCTTTTTATTTCATTATAGTGTACAGTAATCGATGCCATTTCATTTATATTGTAATATCACAGTACACTCACTCCACTCCCCCCTCCCTCCCTCCACCCGCACATGCCCACACGGGCGAAACCAAAAAAATAAATAAATGCTTATCAATATAACTTAAACAACAGAGCCATGAAAATAAACATAAAACAAAAAAATAAAATAATAATAAATAAAATAAGATAAAATAAAACAAACAAATAATTATACAATACAGCGACAATGTAGACGACACAACTAGTATTTCCGGCCGTCAGGAAAACTAGCCTCAGAATGCACCATTCCATCACTGGTCATAGCTCAGATATATTTTCCAAATAAGAAAACCATGGCAACCACTTGAAGCTTGAAAAATATGTCCACGATTATATTTTTCCAATGTCATTTTCTCCAGAGGTAAAAAACGTGTTATCTGATCAATGAAAAGTTTAAATGTTGGTGGACGTTCATTTTGTTTTTATTGATATTAACTTATCAATTACATGGCATGCATTGATACGCCGAGGCCACGAGTAGGGCGTAAAAAACATCCGTCTTTTGACTCCAAATTATGTTTTGGGAACCTTATTGTGAGGCAGAAGCAGTGGCGTGCTCAAGCCAAACCTTTGTGTTGACACAAAACAAAACTCTCAAGGATTTGTATTTACATTTGTAACTTTTCTTAGAATACAGCCTGAAAAAATCTTTTAATGTTTTGTATACAGTGCAACAGTGTTTATGAATGACTTCTTGATGTACTTTCATAGTTCTCTTCTAAAAGCGAAAGGGCTCTCTGAGACGTTAATCGTCTCCGTGGTTACAGAGTAGTGTAATGATTCTAAGTGAAACCAGACGACGGTTGGTTTAACCGTGTGTGAAGTCTGGGTTTAAGTAATAATTGATGAACGATTTAGCAGTCAAATATCTCCGGGTTGATGTTTAATGTCTAGAATAACAGTCTTATAAGTTCTCCACCTCACTGGCTTTGGTTGTTTATGTGTTCATTATATACGCAAATGGCGGTATAAATAGAAAACTGTGGTGGGTTTGTGGCTAAAAATACATTTATGAGAGATTTGTCACAGTACATGGCATTCTGTAGGCTGTAGGGCGGGGAGGAAATGAGCAGGGATGGCCTGGCTGGATACAGAGCATCTGAAGCCAGCTTTCTCCTGGAAAAAAAGGCCGTCTGTGCGACTATTAATAGCTCCAGCAGGCCGGTGTGTCTCTTTAAGGCTGACTAACGGCTCCTTTCATTCGACGCAGGCAGAAAAACCAGAGCTTGCCCACCGTTTTCATCAGCAAGCCTCTCTGGAGCTGCTGATGACGTGCGTAAGACGCCCCTGACAGCTTTTACAGACGCACATAAAGACTCACAGGCAGCTCGAAGCAGAGACTTTGTAGACCATGTTAGTCAGATTGTGAGTAACAGAGTGTGGGGCCTCTCTCACACTCCTAACAAATGCTACAAAAACCTTAAGAAAAACCTGCAAGCATACCGCAAATCTTAGTGTTTTTGGGGAGTTGTGTGATCTGTTGGACTGTGGAAACGTCCATGAGGTTATGGAGCGTGAGTGTGTGATGTTGAAAGACTGGAACATCAGATGACCCCAGGTTGCATAACTGATGATGGGCCAAAGGTCAACATGTGTCTATTAAAAAAGAAATAGTTTGCCATATCTATTGTAAACCTTTAACCTTGAGTAAATCAAATCAAATCAAGTTTTATTTATATAGCACATTTAAAAGCGATTTTTGGTCGAGCCAAAGTGCTGTACATGTAATAAAAACACATTACTACAATCACAATTAAAAAAAAGTAGCAAAATATTTGGGGAAACTTATTTGCTTTCTCTGCAGAGAGTACGATTCACATATTGACTCCAGCCAACAGCACGTTAGCTTATCTTAGCGTAGCTTAGCATAAAGTCTTCAAACGGCTAGCTTGGCCCTGTCTAATACCTCATTCACACCAACGCAACTCCGGTTCAAGCTCCGTGCTAGAGCTTTTCAGGTTCAGAACCGGTTCTTCGGTTTAGCTCCGGCTCTTTTCACACAGCCCAGAGTCCGACTGGTGCTGCGTCATTGCGTCATCGTTTGCGTCATGACGTAACCGTTTGCGTGCCTGCTTCATAAAGCCAAACCGCGCGGAAAACCCCTCACAGCTCACACCGACAACAACAACAATGGCCGATTGTGCTCCAGCTTCCTCTGTACCTCTTCGGAAGACCAGATTCCCAGTAGGTAGCTGGTCTCTTCAGTGGACCACTGCTGCTTGTTACGTTTCTCCATCGTTGTGTACAAACTGGATAAAACGCCGGCTTTTTGTTGTTGTTCAGGAGTTGATCCTGTCTCTGCCCCCGCCTCGACGTAAGCGTGACGTATGCGGTGCTTTTGCTCAGGCCGTACCATTTTTTGGTGCTCGAAATGAACCGGATTCCGGAGCTAAGAGGCTGCTCAGCTGCGGTGTGAACAGGAAAACCCGGTGCTTTTCAAGCTCCAGCTCCGAACCGGCCCTGAAACACTGTTGGTGTGAATGAGGTATAAGAGTTCTGAATCTCACAAGTTAACACTTTTCATGGAGTTTGTCAAATACGTACAAAATCAAAGGCGAACCAAGCTTATTTGATTTGTATTTTTTTTTCCTGAAGTCCAAGTTGCCTTGCATCCAATCGGAGACGCCTCTTTGGTTTTTGTACCAAGCTTTAGATAGAGATGCATTCTGGGGATTAAAAGACATATTGATTGAGTTGCTCGGAAGAGGTCGTTACCAATTATAAGGGCAGGTAACATTTTAACAGCAGTAACATCATAGTTTTATACATATATATTATATATTACTACAGAGTTTTGTTAAAGTAGTATGAAGGCTATATCTACAAATTAGCTTTTTTTATTTTTCAGATGAACTTAATGGGTAAGTGTCCATTATGAATTGAGGAAATGTTCCTAAACCTTGAAATAAAAAACTAAATTGTAATAAAACAGGGCAGGGAACCTTTTATTAGCTAATGAAAAGTAAAAACACTGTCACATGTCACTTTTTTCTACATCTATGATGCTTTAGCAGAGTAAACCCAAGGTCTTGTCCCGTCTATTCAGCACTAATGAATAGACGGCTCATTATACAAAGCACTGACATTATTCACACCTCTGAACGAATAAAAAACATAGCAGTCTGAGCCAACTCCAGAGGGTACATTCGGAAAAAGCTCCGCGGCCAAGTTCTGTTAGCGTCATTAAACAACCCAATGTACTGTCGATATAACTGTCCTGGCATTATAACATCTAAACACCGGCCTGTGATCTGGTGTCAGGAAAAGTTACGTTGCTACTTTTGATTTTTGTCGAGCTATTGTTTTCTCTGTTGTTCCAGTGCTTTGGGATTCAGTACAGTACAGTCACATCTCCTTCAGGGCCGGACAGGAAGCCACCGCCTCTTCCTGTTTAGTCTAGATTCTGATTGGTCCCTTGGCTTGAGAGCATTTTCACAACAAAGCAGTCAACACCACATTTATCAATTGCTAAAAAGAGCTAAACCTGGTACTAAATAAAAGCAAAAGGGACTGAAATACAGTCAAAACAAAAGAGGAATCACTGCTGGCATCTTCCGCCCTTTTTCAGCTTCCATAAATTCCCTTTTTTGGACATTATTTTGCTTTCTAAATAAGCACCATCCCTAATTAGCTACTGTTTGACATGAATACAAACACAAGGCAGGGAAAGCATTGTGATTAGAGCTATTAACGTAGCCTTCACGTTGGGGGATATAGTGCCCACAAGAGCAAAAAGTCACATTTTTAGCTCAAGTTTTCTGCTGAAAAAAGCTTTAATAATCACCTACTATGATTTTAAGGAATTCCCCCAGACAAAGCCTTCCTCCTGTCTGGCCTGCGCATGTTATTACACTCAAACCCCACCAGTCAGTTCAGCCTGAAAGGAAATTAGCTCATCAGCAGACTGACGCAACCCTCATGCAAAGATAACTAGAGGAGAGAAAGGCAGACGCGGTGTCATTCCCACTGCTCCACACGGCCCATTAAACATGCCTTATTAGGACATCTGTAGCCGATAGTCATGCTGGCATGATGCTGCTTTTTGTTTCTTTTGCCCAGCCGGACGCTCATGACTTCCTTCAGACGCTCATGTGATGTGTGTGAAGGTCGGGTCACTTGGCCACTCATCATGGGACTTTGGCCGAGTGGGACGTGCTGTAGAAAATTAAACAATAACACTGAAGGTGCTTTTACGGTAAAGGCAGATAGACAACTAGCTTCCCGATAAGGACATATTATTGTGGAGCACCTTCGTGTCGGTGTCCGGTTAAGTGTTTTTGGTACACTTCTCTTTCTGTAAGCTATTGGCAAATACATCAATCTGCATTAAATTACCCCCTTTCACTCGCAGGGTTTTATTTACAGACCTCATATTTCTATTCCGCTGATAACACCTCCAGCTTCCCTTTTTAATCCCAGGTCTGTGCATTGCTAAAGATACATCCCTGTCCACTTTTAGCCCTGAGGGCGGGTGGAAACGGAGGTCAACTGAGTTAACAGAAAACAAACATTTACGCATTAACCTGTTGCTATTATAAACATTACTTTAAAATAGTTTTAAAATGGAATAATATCACTGCGATTGTTAAACTGTCTTGTATACTTTGAGACAGGTGAGCACACAGATTAGCGCTTCCCGATATAGACCTTATAAAAGTATGAAGCATTAACTTTCGTTTGTTTGTTGTTGCTGATATCAGCAGCTGGCAGGAGGTTAAACTGGAGTCAGGCAGTTCCCAACGAAAAACGACACTAAAAGGCTCGATAGCAAATACAAACCAAAGGATTAAAAAGCCACAGCTGCTTTGTGAGGCTAAATGTATAAGCACAGTTGAGCTAAATGCTAATGCTAGTAGTGTTCACTACAACAATGTTATATGCTAAGTTCTAGCATGTAGAATGTTCACCTTTGTAGTTTAGCATGCAAGCTATTTGTGGCGGCTCAATTTCCAGTTACATTTGAGTCGCCGAGAGGCTAAACTTGGCTATAACTGTGACGCGTTTTCGAAAAGAAAGTCCATGGTGAAGCCATATAGTTTTAAGGATATTTAATAACCAAAATCAAAAACATAGTAACTATGGACAAAACGGTCAACAGAAAATATGCCAGCACAAGCTCACCCTCTGTCATGTGCACTCAAAACAGGTGACTTAAATAGACAAACCACACCCATGTGACAGTTACCGGAAGTGCTCAACAAACAAATAAAAGTGACGTAAACAAATAATAATAATACAAATAATGAACTTGGGCTGAGTAGCATTATGGCGCCTACACTATCGTTAGCTAATCAGCAGCACTAATGTTAATGTTAACGATAAATGTTAATTCTCCTGTTACTTTCAGGCTCAGATTACAGATGATTTATTTCAAATAAATGCTCTCACATTCTAAAAATACTTAGTATTTATCTGTTGCGTTGAAGCTTTACCTAGCCGACACCCTCTTGTGTTCCCAGACCCCAAACAGTAAACAAACAAAAGGCTGTACATACGATCCACAAATTCCTGTATTTCCACAAAACCGGCAGATTGTGAAATGCACGTAGCGCATCTTAACTTCAAACACACAGAAGCACATAACTGAAGCAACATCCTGAGGAAATCGCCTCTCCTCTAAAGCTTCACTGTACCGAGACATCAAAGCTCAGGCTGCAGCCACAGAATGGGATGTGTGTGTGTGAGGTTCAATTGGGATTTAAATGGCAATAACGCTCCTCCAAAGATAAAAATCCTCTCAGACTATCATGATTTCACACTTTGAAGTTTTCTTTGGCATTCAACGATACCAAATGGAGCCACCTTGCTTTTCTCTTTCTCCTTCTTCAGTAATTTACTCAGATTGGATTCCTTTGACTATAGACGAATAACAGGAAAACCTGACTGTGAGGCCGGGCGATACAATGAACCCCCATCGATGACTTCTCCGAGTAACTGAGCCATTTCCTTCTGTGAAACCAGACGCCTGTAGTACTTGTTCAGGAAGGAGTTATCAGGGAGTGGTAGAGACCTGGATTTACATGAATCCGGTCACTTTCGCTGGAAGAGCAGCTATAGTATCTTGATTGGATCAAACACAGGGAAGCATCGATGTCATTAACCATAAGACTCTCCTACTGTTTTACGAGAATACCAACGTCCTGTAAATGTTGTGTTCTTCTAAAACAACAGCTTTGTCATATTACCAATACATCATCAAAAGAGGGGCCAAGTCCCGCCCCTTTCCTGGGGACCACCATTGGTTCTTATCTGGCCGCAAAATGTATGTGGTAGTTACATTTGATAGACTTCGGCCCGTCCACACAGCGGCGTGCGTTGGCGCTTCATGGGGTGAATGGGGTGACGTCACTTTTTGCCGAACTGCATTTTGGGAAGCGTTGCTGGCGTTGCTGGCGTTGCTGGCGTTGCTGGCGTTGCTGGCGTTGCTGGCGTTGCTGGCGTTGCTGGCGTTGCTGGCGTTGCTGGCTTCAAAAGTTGAGCAATGTTCAACTTTTGGCGCCTCGGCAGAAGCGTCAGCCAATCGAATCATATGCCAGTACAAGCTCTAGCCAATCAAACCGCTGCTTGTGTGTCAGGGGCGTGAGATTCATGTGATTGGTTGTTGGTCGAGCTTCAGACACGCCCGCCGGCAAGCGTCAACGCACGCCGCTGTGTGGACGGGCCGTAACAGTCCTAAAACTGTGGATAAATAAGACCTTAAAAAGACGTGATTTGAAAGAGCAGCTGCAGCTAGGTTGCCTGTGTGTTTCCTATTGGATATACTCACACGAGCAACAGTTATTTTACTTTTGACTGGCAGGATAAAACCCATGAGTTAAGATAATGTGACATTTCGCGTGAAATGCACGGCAAGCTTAAAGCCGCGTTGGTAACATATATTTAGCAAAATAGATTTAGTTCAGGTGGTAATATCAACTGAGGCTTTCTTGACGTACAGAACTATATTTTAAATGTACAAACATTATACTGTATGTAAAGCAGGCCCACTTCACCTCTATATGAACTAGTGACCCCACACACTGCAACTCCAGCATTTATTACGACATCCACTGAGTCGTAGGTGTTGTTTCCTAATGTACTTTGCAAAATAACAAAACGTAATCACAGTCAAAATCGAGACACATATCCGCGTAGGGTGGACAGATAAGATGCAATGCACCCTTCTGTGTTTTCTTGAACCGTATAACCTTTAGCACACTTGGCCAGAAACAAACTGCTCCTCCTATCGTGTTCTCTGTGTTTGAGAACAGTGTAGTCGACCCATAAATCTGCATTCCTGTTTTCATATCTGCACACCTCACCCAGCTTCGCTTCACGGCTAGAAGCTCTGCTGGAACAGACTGTATGGGTGTCTGTGGTATTCGAGTGAACAACAACAAAAGCTGGCGTGCTGAGAATTGATGCATAACAGTGAGCTCAGATATGGCAGATGGTTTTGAACATGGTGATTCTCTTAGGTGTATATTTTCCTTTATTGTTTTGCAAAGGAAACATCGGTGAAACGTACAGCCTCTTTAAATGTTGATATCATTCTAATATGTTGAGTGCTGTTGTTATTATTATTATTATGTATGACTTTGCCTTGTTGGCTGTAGAAATTAACTTTAATCTGGGAACTCCTGACTGAAATGTATTTTCTTCATTTATTTTCTCTTTGTGTTGATTGTATTTGTTAGTACCAAAAAGGCAATGGTGATTTAACATCATATTTAGACAATTAAAATGTATCAATTACTTATTATAATTGTCTTTATGTATATGGGAACACATAATCTGGTTTGACCTTAAATCTGTTTTGTACTGAGGTCAAGTCAGATCACTAACATGCTCACAAGGACAAGGGCTAACTTTTTAGTCGGCGTAATAAAAAATAAAAATAAATATATATGGGTATAATGTACAGTGTCTAAGTTAAGTACCGTACTTTCCGGACTATAAGCCGCTACTTTTTCCCCACGCTTTGAACATCGCGGCTTACACTACAGCTTCAAAAAAAGCTTGGAGCTGGGCGTGTCTGAACCTTGGGGATTTTATTCGAGCCACGCAACCAACAACCAATCACATGAATGTCCCGCCCCGTTTACGTAGTGTTAACATAGCTAGCAAGCTATGCTTGGATATACTGGATATAAAATCCCCAAACAGGCGAAAGCCTACCAGTTTCACCCACTGTCTCTGCCACCTCCCCCCATGCCTGGTTCCTCCGGTTGTATCCCGGTAAATTAATAGGGACTGGTCATACAAAACCGGGTGATTTGCTACGGCGATAATTAGTTTATCCTCCATCTGTTTTTGAAATATAGAAATGAACGGCGGGATATCTCTCCCAGCTTAGACGCGGTTTGATTGGCTAGGACTTGAGCTGTCAGATTTTCAGAAACGGGATTTGATTGGCTGGCCGGAGAAGCCGGAGAAGCTATTGGTGACCGACCAGTGGGTGCGGCTTATATACAGGTGCGCTTAATAGTCCGGAATTTACGGTATGTTAGCATACCTACATTTTCTATTAAGCACTTAAGTACAGTAGTTTTTGTAATGCTAGCAATGTAGTTAACAAGTGATTGACAGTACAGGTGATCATGAAATGTTGTATGCCTTGTAATGAATGAAAACTTCATTACAGACTCAGGGTCCAGATGAAAGACAAGACATTACATATAATAAATTACATAGACAGCATAAAAAGAATTCATAGTTTAAGAATAATTTAAATCAGTGTCCTACAAAGAGACAACTATACCAATGTCTCCACAGCTGCGATTGGTAGCGTGTAGTACTAAACCTTATGTTCGATAAGGCCAAGAGGATTTCATTATCAGTCATTAAGCCGGCAAATACATTTATACATGAGATTTCTTAAAACAGCTTGTAGAGTATTGACTCCTGCAGCCACAAACATTTCACTTGCACTAGACCACAGAGGTCTCTTCAGCAATATTCTCATGGCATCATTATAAGCTACTTGAAGTTTCCGTAAACTTGCTTTTCTGTAGTAAGTATGACTTGGCACTCATAGCACTGGTTGTAATGGTGCCAGGGACCGATTGTGTTGTGGTTCTTCGCTCCAGTAGAACTAGAACAAGCCTTCACTGTTTACAAGCCTAGCTGTAGGTTTGCATCAATAAATGCCAATCATATCTGATTTACAGAGGTTTAGAAAAAGGGAACTGGGCATAAAACATCTCCACAACGGATGGGAGGGAGCTTACAGTACATTGTGTCAATTTACTTCCTTAATTTGTTCGCCCTGCTTCCAACAATAGCAGTGTTACATCCCTGTTCGAATGTTCCTCTATGGCAACCTCAACAGAGGTCAAAACCCTGTGAAAATATGAGTTAAACAGATAACTCAGTAAACCTTAGTGGGTTTTGATAGATAATCTCATCAACAAACGCTCCACTTTCTCCCTGTCTGCCACTCTCTGGTTAAAGGTACAATCTGTGATATATCCAATCACCAAATGTCCTGAACATTGAAGGAGCTGTTGTGTCATGAGGTGTTGCTCTCATGAACCTACTATTTCCCATCACCCTGCCCATTGCTGCAGTCAGAGATTGTCTTTGTTTCCCCACAATGACTTGCAACAACCTCTTGAGACTTGGCTGGTTTCAGTCACAAGTAGCAGTGAAGGCATTTGAATTGATGGCTGCCAATTCGTTTCTGAACAATTGGGTGTGTCTGTAATAGAGCCTATTATCTTAACAGAACTCTGATTATGAGAGATTGACATTTGAAATTGGTGTTTTTTTTCTCTCAAAGAACTCAGATTTTTCTGCTCAAATAATCAAAGCTACTTATATTAAAAACAATTGCTCCAAATGGCTATGATACAATGCAGAAGTTTTAAGCAGGACAGGACGTGGCAGATGAAAAGTCAAGGGTTCCTTGATACTAAATATTTTATTGATAAAACAAGTGTTTCTTCTGGGAACCATAAATATCTCACTCAAAATGTGGTGTTTATCCAGTAGATATTGATATTGT
>CALSBZ010002273.1:196887-207161 GCA_943591055.1 Gobionotothen gibberifrons
TGTTTATCCAGTAGATATTGATATTGTTGCATAATTTAACCATGTATATATTGGTTAAGTGTTCACTCACTTAGCGTGTTAGCATGATCAAACCTACCTATCACTTAGTACAGCTCATGGAAATGTGCTTTCTGATCATGCTAGCCACCTAGGACAAACATGTGTTGGAAGTTGTTGATATTTCACTGAAAAAGGGAAACGTTTCTATCTAAAAAAGTAGTTGCTAATTAGCTTCAATCTAAATGTTGGTGCAGGAGAAGTATCCTCTGGGAACCATCCACGTCTACGAAATGTCCAACCAATATTTCCAGAGTATCTTTTTTGTATACAATATTTCTTATTCAATACAGCCTAAACACAAAGTACATTTGTGTAAGTGTTTTAGTTGGGGGTTAAACCTGTAAAATCTGCACTTCTTAAGACAGGGGTGTCCAAACTACGGCCCAGGGGCCAAAAGCGGCCCGCGGTCCATTTTGAAACGGCCCTTAGCTAATTCAAAAAGTATAATGAAATATGCCCCACAAATTAACTTGTGCTTGTCATATATTGTACTTCTTGAATATATATGTACAAATATATTACACCGTAGTCATGTCTTAATAAGCCCACTTTCACATAAATTCTGTAAATTAAAGTTGGAAAAACAAATCTCAGTTGATTAAAAAAAGCCCAATAACTTATTTACATACCAACCTTGAAATCTACCCTTCATATTTCCTCTTTTTATAAGCAATCTGAGGCTTCTGTTTTAAGGAATGTGCTGTGGTATTCTGATTCTGATTACAACTAAATAAAGTAAACCCTCTGGAGAGCTGGGATTTAGACTGTTGTGTTTCTTAAAGCATTTTCAAGTATTAAACATCATACATTTGATTGATTTAGCTAACTTATAACTTAACTTATGAGGCAATATAGCTCTCCTCTAGTGAGTTGCCCAGCCCTTCGTATTTTTTTCTGTATGTGGCCCTCATTGAAAAAAGTTTGGACACCCCTGTCTTAAGAGCTGCAGCTGCGTATGCTACAGTTTGGATGCTGACTCGCTGCTGTTGTTGTGAGACACGTCAGGAGGGTGGGAGCCTGATGTCTGAGATGGTCCATTATGTCACCGGGGCCCCAAGAACAGTTACAGTGTGTCCCGCTAGGCTCTGAGGCGAGTGTGACGTTCAGAACTTAACTGCTGTTGGGCCAAACCCAGGAGAAACAGGGGCCCTACTGTTTCTCCACATCAGGCACACCCAGCCACACACACTTAGACGCATACACACATGGAACCGTTCAGACTTTCCCCTCTGCCACTGTTCAAAATGCCCCTAGAATAAACACTCGGAGCAGATCTGAACCAGAGAGGCCAGCGATCCCCATTAGAGAGGGGCTCTGACGCAATGTGGAGGTAATGAAAGGTAGTGGGTTTCAGATGTTTCCTCAAGCCTTGTTTTCTACTTGTAGCAGGTAATGTGAAACTTTCAGTTGGTGGAGCATAGCGTCATGGGCTTGTGAAAAGATGACGACTCTTATATTGTCATAAAAAACCTACATTTTAATCGTTTTGATTAGTTATGTTAATGCAAAATCATCCTCTCTACTATTCATATCATGGGTCACACACAAAATGTGGATGACAGCTTTGGGAACATTTCTGATGCTTTATTTGAGTAAATAATTATCCAAAAGGTTAATTGATAATAGAAAAATAGCTGTCTATTGACCCTCTACTCTCATTTTAGAACCTTAACCCTAACCCCAAGGTAAATATCCAATTATATTTTGTACGTATACAAAATAATACCATATTGGAGACCCAATGTATTGTCAAATATTATATATCAATCCCACAGATCTTGCAGGCTGAATATTTTGGGGGAATATTAGATGTTGCGCAACAAATATATTTATATTTTAAGGAACAATGATAGCCATGGAATCTTGAATATTTCACTCAGTGTAAACGTCATATTCTTTTCAATAAAGAGCAGATACAACACAGTGTAAAATGAGTTGATATAACCCCTACTTCAGGTGACATACACTCAGTGTTAGAAAAAGTATTCCGATTCTTTATTTGAGTAAAAGTACTGATACCACACTGTAAAAATACCCAATTTCAAGTAAAGTACTGTTTTGAGAATGGTGCCATAACTGAGTAAATGTACTCATGGCAGCAAAAACCAAAATACATTTAAAAATGTGAAAGCAAAGGCAACACCTCTTCACATTTAAGTAGCTGAAACTGTCAAATACGTTTTTATGTACCGGTACTCAAATACAATGTTGGATGCTGTAATTTATACCAAATGATCATATTTTAAAAGTATTTAGTGTCAAAATCTGAATTTATAGAATAACTAGTAAATATATATGTACAATTAATGTAGTGGAGTAAAACCTACAAGATTGGCTTCCAAAATGTAGTCGAGTAGAAGTATAAAGTAGTATACAATGTGTATGTACTTTACATATGTACATGAAGGAGATATGACATACATCTTCTTTTGAAACACCCATGCCAGTAAGTGTTAATTGTTATCCACCCTATCAAGTACTGTCAATCCCTTTTCTATTGTAAATCATCCCTCCTTTCCCCCCGTCAGAACAACCAGCCTCCTCTCTGCTCTGACCTGGCTCTGACACCAGCGCTCGTCCACGTGTGTGACGAGCCCGCGCCTACACTGTTTTAAAAACGGTTGTCGCGCGAGCTCTCACAATCACTCAACTCAGAACTCACCACGAGCAGAGAAAGAAGAGCATGATCCAGCCTGCACATAAACTGTCTCATTTAAACATCTATTTACGCATGACGAACACTGAACTCACGGGACAACCGAAACCGACTCGGTTAATCGATTATTTCTTTCAACAATAAGGACTTTTTCAAGCTGGTTTTGCGTAAAAGTGTGCAGGATAGCACACTTCCACCTGCCCAGTGTTTCAAACCATCACGGAACTCCGAGGTTCACCTGAGACGCTAAAGGACATCGTTTGCATGAAACTGTGGCCAGGTAAGATACATTTTTAAAGTTTTTTAATCGACTTTTTCACAGGTGAAGGTGAAATGCACTGAGAAATGTAACAGGTTTTTGACAGTTTGGCTGTTATCTTACACCGGGGTTCGCCAAACCACATTTAAAAAATCAGCCAATTTAAAGTGATCTCGCCTATTTCTTTAACTATACAGCACAGTATATCTTGTTTATTAGATGTAGGTAATCAGTAGGTTCTTTTGGTTAATTCGGCATATAAAGAAGGAGGAAATGGCCAGAAAAAAAAGTTTGGAGAAATAGTTTGCCATTGCTCAATCAGTTGTATTTTGGATTGGGTTTACCTTAATCCCTTGTTTGTTGCTTTGTTTAATCTAAATAATCTAATCACAATACCTTGATAAATCCCACAGAGGGGACATTTACACTCTCACAGCAAAAGTAAGGAGGCAAAACATTTAATATAAGCATGCATAAAACATTAGAGATGGAAATTACACAAATTACAATTTACAAAGGTGGACAACAATAGGGAGAGTAACAGTATTTAAAAAGTGTAGCATGGAAAAGTAGTGTAATAGCAATACATACATACATTCTATCTTGTGTGTTGATGCAGGATTACACACAATAAAATGTATCCTTAAAATGACCTCTTTATGGAGATGTATATTTATGTATACATTATTTAGAATATAGTTTGGAGCAAGAATCTCTACATATGAGTTTGGGCTACAAAATAAATGAATAGATGTTCACACACAGGATGGACTGTGGATGTGACAGCTCTTTGCTCGTCAGATTGAAGTACAGTTGTTTATTCAGATCATGTAGACAAGTGTTTTTAGGCACATGACGTGTTTGTAACTTTATCTTGTACTCTTTTGGTGAGCACAGGGAAAACCAGTGTTGTCTTGCGTAAATGCAAAACAGCCAGCTATCTATCTGTCTGCGAGTGAAAGTTGTGTACAGCCCACACGTGTAGCTGCATGTGTGCATGCCCTGGGTCTGGGCGAGACTTTAGGTCAACTTGCGTCCCTTTTTACGATATGACATACTCACAAAAGCATGCCATTGTTTAAGGAGAAATATTTTAGTTGGGGGGGGGGGGGGGGGAGAATGCAAAGCTGTTTCCTGCTCAAAGGGTCGCTTAACAATGGTCACCACCTTGGAACAGTTGGTGGTTTTCTCTGCAAGTCACTTCTGAAGAGCTAGGATGTTGAAAGAATGGCCAAGAAAAGAGAAAGGGGGAAAAAATACAGTTTTGACACAATAGAGAACATGCAGTTCTGTGGGTGAGTAGGATGGGAGACAATGGGAGGCCAGAAGTGGACATTGTATAAGGCTCAAAAAGGCAAGGTCAAAGAATTTGAGAAGTCGTCCAGTAACTAATAACATGGTGATATGAGTGTATGTAATGCTTGGCACAGGGTTGAGTTTAAACACAGCTATGCACCTGTGATTACCTGTGTCACTTTGTGTAACCTTCAATTTATTTGGGCATGTGTCCAGTTCAGTGTGTCTCTTCACAGCTGTGAGGACAAACCTGAGTGTAAATATTTAATGGCTTGGTGTCTGTGGTGGTGAGTGAATATTCCTCCGCGCGCGTCACATTCGCAACTGATCCTGTTAGGTGGCCTTTTGTTTTTCCATGCTGCGGTACAAGCTGTGCTGACTGCGTGTTTCGGGTTCCACATCAAGGCTTGGAACGCATGTGGAAGATAACACTCAATGTCAAAATAAACAATTTCCACGATGCACCCTATCCCCATCTTGATAAATCATTTGCTAACATCACTGTCTTTCTCTGCCTCATTTCAGATCAAAGCAGTGGATGCAACTACGCTCCATTCGTAGAAGAAAGGTGGAAGAGTGGGAGAGGCTCTAAAGAGGACCAGCTGACCTCTGGTGATCACACCTCAGCCAACATTTCCCCCAAATCCAGCCTGAAGCGCACCATGTCGCTCGGCACCTTTCAGCTCATGCAGACCCTCAAGAACTCTCCGGCTGCGCTACGTCGCCGCTTTCGCCGCGACCGCACAGAGTCTCTATCCCACGGGGACCCTCTCTTTAAGGTCCACTACCTGGGCACGGAGAAGATCTTCTCTCTGGACCGAGAGCAGGCCCAGGACGCTATTAGCCACCTGCTGGAAGGGGTTTCAAAGGGGAAGAAGCTCAGCAAAGATCACGCCCTGGTGGTGCGGCCGAGATACGTGGAGGTCAAGGAGCTGAGTACAGGTCGGCAGCTGACGAAGACGTACCTGCAGGACATCGCGTACTGTGCGGCGGACGCAAACCGCCCCAATGTCTTCCTGTACATCTGCAAGCACCAGGGGCAGCAGCTGCAGTGCCGGGTGTTCTGGTGCAGCCGGGCGGAGCGGGCGCGGGACATGACGGCGTGTCTGGCGCATTCTTTCCAACGGGCGTTGAGCGACTTCCAGCAGGAGGGGTCGGCCGTGCTGCAGCCCGGGGAGGGGAAGGGGAAACTGGCAGAGGAGTCGGTGAACTCTCCTGCCAACGCCAAGAGCTGCACGCTACCTGCCAGTCTGGGAAAAGGTGAGACTGAAACACTTATTTAAGAAAATATATTATTTTCATTATGGGATTTTAGGGTAGCTTCTAGACTAGTTGCTGTTTAAACTTCTTAGTGCTGCTTCTGGTGTTTTTCAGTTAGATTTACTAAAAAACCTAGGTCAAATCAATTTCAACGCTTTTTTTTTTGAAGATCTTTTTCATTCACAGTTAAGCTTTAGCTAAGGCCACATCTTCCCAGCCCACCAAGATTTGTTTACTTCTTCCAACTTTTAAATGCTGTATTTCCCCCTTAAAGTTTTTTAAAACGTATGTCAAATGCTGATCCATTATGTAGGGGTGTAACGGTTCACAAACATTTTGGTTCGGTACGTACCTCGGTTTTTAAGTCACGGTTCGGTTCGGTACGTTTTCGGTACAGCAGAAAAAATTATCATAAAATATTTTTTGGGCTTTGTTAGGCATACGAGTGGTAATCAAAAAGCCGTATTTTAATGGTGTTTGATTGAAGAACCTTTTCCTGGTTATTTGTCTTTTATCATTCTTGCTCTCCAAGTTTTTTGGAAAGATAAGATTCCCAATGCAGTAAGCCCATTTTTGTGACAACCAAACAAATGCTGACGTACGTAAGAGTAAATGTAAAACCTTGACTATGACACTATTGAGTCTTCTCGTTGTGCACAAGTAACATTTATACAACAGTTCCCTTTTCATTTGCAGCTGCTAAGCCAACACCACTGACTCACCCCTCTGTCTGTTTCTTTTCAGTTCGCTGGAAGAAGAGGGGCTCTGTGTCTCGCAGCCCCCTCAGAGCCATCACGAGAAGAGGGTCTGCCTCTGACAGCTGGAACTGAACCCACGCTTTTTTACCCTTACGTAAAAAAATGGGACCACATTTACCTGACAACAACCTCAAGGACAACGGCACTGACGGGAGCGATTACAAGACAGAAGGGAAGGACAAAGGAGATGAGAGTGGGAGGAAGAGAAAGTCCATATTAGGATGAAGGAGGAGAGGATGTCGCCATAACCAGTGAGCGTACGGACTTGAAGGCTTTTCGACGCAGCAAAGTCGCCTGTTGACTTTTGCAAGAGTGGCGTCCAATGTAGCACAAAGAGCTGTTGACGAACGCCTTTGTTCAGCTGTCAGCAGCTATGTGAGGACTTGTGACTGGCTGCAAGCCATTTAGAGAGCAGACCGCTTCATTTCCGGACGGCTTGTTTGTTTTTGAAGAGTCCACTTGATGCTTTAGCCGCCAAAGAGTTTGTCGGAAAAGAGACTTTTGGCGACCAAAAACTGGAACAAGAGCTTTCGTTGAAGGCAGATTTTTATTTATGAAATTTGTGACGGGTCATGATTTATTTTTATTATTCTTTTAACCATGTGGCACTGGCAGGTTCCTCATCTTTGTATTTTATTTGGATGAACAAAAACACCCTTTTTTTAATTTACATTATGAGAGTTTCGGACAAGGGTATATAGATGTCAGAGGTCATTTATAGTTTGAAATGTTGTTCTTAGACATCCAAACAGATCAAATGTAATCATTTCCAACTGCTTTTTTGTCAGTAACTTGGAAGACATAGACTCCAGTATAAGCTTTAAGATCAACAAATCCTACCTTTTTTTTACAGCAGCATCCTTCCAAAAAAAACATAAACAGATCCTAACCGTCCACTGCGCTGAATTATTTTCATTCATGTGGGAAAACACACACTCACGCCATGACTTGCGGGTTTGTTTGTGTGCGGACACTGGGAACGCTGTGTTCCCGGCGTCTGGAGCCTCGGTGTGGAATGCCCGGCCGTGTACCTGCATTCCAATCGTGGAGGAAAATTGGAGAAACGTCTAACCATGACTTTGCATATCGAGCAAGCCTCGTCACAATGTGCGTTTTTTTACGCCGAGTCGTTCTCATTATACCGAAGCCGTAAAAGGGGCCCCTGCCTGTAAAAAGTGACGGTTATAGACATGGATATGTGCAGTATTGCGTAACGGCCTCTCATGATGGTGATTAGTGTCTTACGGTTTACAAATGAGAGATTTAAGGATTAGTGGTACACCCTGAGGCTACCATTTTGTGTTTTCTGACCAAAACTAAGCTAGGTGTTTTTGACTGATGTGCCACAAAGTTTTAATCGGGTTATTTTAACATTTTGTACTTGTATGTATCTTTTTATTTACAAAACGCCCCATCTCACAGAAAGGGGTTAAAGTGCCTGTTTCAAGGCGTATTTTTATCAGTGTACTGTTTTTATGTCAATGTACATATTTAATGAAATATGTATTTTATGGAATATTAAAACTTTTTATACAACACTCGTTTGTCTGTACATGTTTGTTTTCATACAGCTGTGATGAATGTTTAACCAGTTTTTAACTTCTGCAGCTTTGACCCTGATAAATACGTCTGTTTTGCTCCGCTTTTAAAATGTTATATTTGGCCTGGGAGAGCAGGGCAAGACATCCAGAGAGGTCCTGGGATGTTTAATCTCAGTCATGTGACACAGTTCCCAGGGTTATTTCACCTCAAACATACACCTTCTAACTGAGCACAGATACAACTGGAGTGTGTAGCCTTGAAAGAAATTAGACAAACACACAAACAATTACTTAAATACAGACCCTTTTGAAGAGATTTCACAGTTAAACCCTATATCAAATCAAATCAAGTTTTATTCATATAGCACATTTATAAACGATTTTTGATCGAGCCAAAGTGCTGTATTTGTCTCTACTATAAGTCAGTTAAAGTGCACCAATGAAATCTCACTAAAAAGTCACTCCTCTCCAGAAGAGCCCTCCCTTTGTCGCTGTAACTCCAGCAGGGATTGGACGTGAAGACGCCTCAAAGGCTTCACCTCTTCCACCACTGAAAGGAGAAAACTATCATCAAAATCAAGCGTTTCATCCCAAGCTAAACAGCACCACCTGCTGGCTAAAATTATAAAAGTAAATTAAAATGTCTCTTCCGTCTTTCCAGAAGCTTGTACCTTTGTCATAGTGCAACTCGTCCCGGTTACCGTAAACCACATACGTATCCAGGAAGTTAAGGAGAGCGCCTGTGACCAGGAAGCGGTCGGGGAAGGGAAGGTTTTGGATGTAGCGCATGTCCAGAGCGAAGGGGTTGGAGGGAGAGGGGACGGTGCACAGACACACAAGCTCACTGATGACATCCCACACGCGAATACCTGTGAAAAAAACATTTTTTAAATTGTAATCCATTTATAAAGCAGAGATTTAATAGTCACCTGGAGCTTTTTCCACAACACTAATCCACACCAAACAGTAGTCTTGAGGTTGAGCTAAGACATCTGCGTTTGATTGAGCTCATGGAAAAACTTGTAATTATTGAATCTGTGCGGTTAAACAATAGCTCTCTCTCTCGTGTTTGGATTCCTCACATTGTTTCCATACCTCGCGTCTGCCAGTCTGAGATGGACTTGAGCTTCATGGGCGTGTCTTTGACCATGGAGTCGGTGCCCCCGATGTTGACCAGGCGCTCGTGATTGGAGCGGATCCAGGCGTAGGGCCGTCCGTACTTCACGTAGCCGGCCAGTAGGAACAGAGTGCAGTTCACCTCCTGTTGTGGGGGAAGTCAGAGCGGTCAGACTTGAGAGAGGGTCAGTGGGTGGAAAAGTAAAAGACCAGGTGACGCACTCACAGGAACCGCTATCTCTCTCTCACTGGGGGAGGCTGGGAGGAGATGCTCCTCACTGCAAGGCTCCCTGAGCACGGAGACATTTCAACCAATCATTAGTATAAGGAGAGATGATCATGTGATATAAAAATACATGATTTTTTTCACCATTGTTTTTGCTCGACCGACCCTTTAAACATTCATCGATTAACAAAATGTAAAATGTTCTGCCGTCGACCAAATGATTTTTAGCGATTGGAGGCAAATTCCTACGAAATGGAACCATTCTTCTTGTCGTGAACTGTGACCTAATTGTTGGCCACATAAAAACTGTGTCACTATTTTCATTTTACAATAAACATAAAAACAATTATGCCTCAGATAACCATGTAGTCATCATTAAAAACTCACCTGTTCACCATGGCCTTTGACCCCTAACCCATCACACCATGGCCTTTGACCCCTAACACCATGGCCTTTGACCCCTAACCAATCACAGTCCCCATGCTTCCACTCCTACTGCTATTTATTTAATTGTTTACATAATTATTTGCCCCTTTTGTTTGTTTGTTTGTTCACTATGTAAAGCGGTCTTGGGTCCTTTGAAAGGCGCTATACAAATGTCATCAATTATTACTATTATTATTATTATGTAAATGACTGTATATCTTAACATATTGTTTGATTTGAAATCACCCGATAACATCATATACATATTTCTATTTCCAGACGTGTAATCAATCACCTGACAGTCTGTGGCTGCGTCTTGGTGTGTGTGTGTGGGGGAGGCTCTCGGGGGCCCGGAGGCTCTCGGGGGCCCGGAGGCTCTCGGGGGCCCGGAGGCTCCTCTCCAGGCAGGGGAGAGCTGCCTCGGCTGCCCAGGCTGGGGGAGCTGCTGCTGGGGGAGACATCGCTGCTGTTACAGCTGCTGATGGAGGAGAGGGAGGAGGCTCTGGAGACCACGAAGCCTGGGGAGCGAAAACCCTGCAGGACGGGACGGGACAGGTAGGGGGGGGGGGGGGACACGGTTATAACTGCAGTCCCTAATGATGATGATGATTAATACATGAGGGTATATGAAGTTGATGCAAGGCAGTGAGATATATTTATTTGGGATATGAGACGA
>CALSBZ010002273.1:220921-232436 GCA_943591055.1 Gobionotothen gibberifrons
TTGTCCACAAGGGGGAGCTCCACACCTGTGTGTTGCAACAAAAGCCTCGACTGTTACATTTTGTTTGTACATCTGAGATATTTTGGAAAAACTTCTCTATTTCCAAAAGCTTAACTTTGGTATGCGGCCTCTAGAAAATTACAAAAGACAGTGATTTGTTTAGCCATCCTATTCCAAAGAATGTCCTTTGACATTTTATTTTGATTTACTTGATATAAAAGTGGTTCAACAGATGAGAGTTATTCCAGGACACATCACTCTATTATGATTTCTGTCACAGACACTGTTGCTCGGCTGTTTAACTGGCATGTGACTGAAGCTGTGTTTTGCCCATAGGCTGAAAAAGACGGGGCAGAGATCCGTGGTCGTCTTGTTCACAATCCTACCCGATGTGATCCAGACTCCCTTTACGAGTCCACGGGTGCTGTAAAAGCAGAGAATTCCACTTTTTTTCCCCCTGTACTTTTGTGGTTTCCTGACATTGACCAGCATCCCCTTTCAGCGTTTGGTCCATCAAAGTCCTTTTTGGACGAAAGATAGATTAAGAAAGAAGTAAAGCATGTGTTTATGGTCCTTCAGAGATGGTGCGTTCTTTTAAAACTTGCCCTAACATCTTTGGATGCAGCCTGTACTTTTGAACGTTTAGTATCGCTCGCGAGGCCTAGTGCCAGCAGAACATACTCCGAGGGCCACTCTCCTTCTCAACCCCCCAATCAACAAGCCCCATTGTTTATGAGAGGTTGTTATTGTTGGGCCGCATTCAGAAACAAGAGAAAACTCAAGAGCCCGGCTGTGCAGAGGCGTCCAAAGTAAAGAGAGCAAGGGGTGAGGGGGTGGTTAAGGGAAAAAACGAAAAGCTGAAATTCCTCTCATTCCCCGCTGGTGTTTTCCAGATTCCTCAAGCGACAGTGAGTGAAGTAAGAGGGGAAATTGAAGCGAACGGCGAGAGGAAGAGAACCACATTCTTGAGGGGACGCGTCACCTACACACAGAATAGAGAGACACTCAATCTCTGTTGCTTGGCCTGGCGAAGTATGTAACAGGTTGTGCAGCATGGCTCTCAGCTTTTTTGAATCACTGTGACACCATGACATTCGGTTTCAAACCCGCACGCCTGTCTTTTCAGAAGCGGGACTGCAACAGGCTTTAATGCTCTCTTTGTGGCCCTGTCCCATTCAGCTGGATATGTAGATAGACACCCCTTACTATAAAACATTCAATAGGGTCAGTGCACGCTATAAACTATATGAACTCAACAATGTTGCCTCTGTCTACAGCACTTTAACTATCCTACTATTAACCCATCACACAAATCTCCCCCAGCTATGGAGGCGTTTTTTGGTGGATAATGGTGGCACATCGTCGCTTGGCTTGTTTGCTGTGCGTTCGAGAGCCCCAGATAATTGGCCAGGTTTTCTAACTAATTGCCATGGGAACAAGGGTTGACAGACAGGCCACGGGGTTGGAGTAACAGCAGAGGGCTTTCGGGAAAGGGGCGGGATGTAATATACGAGCAGAGCGAACGCCTCTCTCAAGTCAAGTGTGGAGAATACAACTGAAAATAACAAGTGAAGAAGAATTCTGGACAGCCTCCTTATGACACACTCTGTAATTGAAGACAGGGAAATGTGGCATTCATTTCTATTTGAAGTAAAGACATTTTGAAGTGTTACCGTTAAGGAGGTTTTCTGTGCCAACACTGCAAACATCAAAGTAAGGGGCGATGCAGTAACTCATAACCTTGATGCAGATGTTTTATTACCTAGTTTTATGGATCAAACGTTTTGTAATACTTTACCCTCTTAAAGATAAATGTCATGGTGTAAATCATAGGTGATTCAAGGAAATACAAGACAGCATAAAGACAAAATATAGTTTTTGGAGAGAGATAAGTAAACCCATAACTAAAAAGGACTCCAACATCAATACTTAAAACAAAACGTATTTTTATAATGATGCTAAATAACTACAGATCTGCATTTGTCAAAATAAGGAATAGAAATGTGTCCGATTTTAAACACCATTATTTGCAAGAAATGTTACATGAATTCTCCAACTTGAAGTCTTCATCCTTAAGGCCTCTGACTCAAGTGATGCACTTAAGTCAATGTATCATATTTTAAACAGCTCTCTATGGAGCCACAAGAGCCTTAGTACAGCTTTTCTCACATATAGAGAGGCGAAGTCCCTCCCCTTCCGAGGGAGCTCGTGGGACCCCGGAAGCGGAAAAATATACATTGAAGTCAATGGAGAGAGAAACGTTATCTTTTGATCCCGTTTGAATTGTGCCACGAATTACACATATGATGTTTGTCAATATTAAACAATCATTTCCATGTAAAAAAAAGTCACAGTTTGTCGTAAAACTGTTGAAATATAAGACTATGAAAAATACGCAACTAGAAAGACTACAAATCCCAGAGGACTCGTAAGTGATGTCACCATTGTTTTCCTCCACTAAGAGATAGCTAAGATCAGCGCCATATAGATATCATCTATCTATATAGATATCATCTATCTATATGGCGCTGGCCAAGATAAGATAACTTTAACAAGATGCCTGTGTGCTTAGTACCAGGTTGTTATCATACCAGCAATGGGTCTTGCTCGTTCTTTCGCCTCCCGTCTGATGAAAGGACCAGGAGTGGCTGGATCAAGTTAGCTACCTAGCTAGCACGTTAGTTAGCATTACAGGCTTGTCATTTTTATTAGCCTTAACAATAAGTAACCCAACATGTTAAACAGTAAGAGTAGTAGTCATATTTCGTGAACCCTTTGAAGAGTACTGTCACAGCGGTGTGATCATTCTATAATACACCATTTAAGCCTGGGGGAGAAATGCTAACGGTAACGCTAGCATCGGCGATCGGCGATCTTTTCTACTTCATGCTATCTGCACAAATGGTTGACATTAAACATTAAAAAGACTAGGCAGTTCAGAGAGAATCAAAGGCAGGCAGGCAGCTTTGCATGACATTCTTCTGGACGTATTTCATTGTGGGGATAGTGAGGGTAGTCAATCCTTTTGTTGACAAGACAGTAGTGACGGACATCTTGGTCACGTGTGTTGTTCTGCCCTACCGGAGATGTAGTTCATTAAGCGTTTCACACAAACAAATGTGTAACTTCACAGTTTTATGACACATTTTAATTTTTTTGACTTGCAAAATTATCTTTTAAATTGACAAACATCATATGTGTCATTCGTGGCACAATTCAAACGGGATCAAAAGATAACGTTTCTCTCTCCATTGACTTCAATAGCCGCGTTCACACCGAGTACTTTGCTGTACTTAGTGCCGCGGCACTTAGTGCCGCGGCACTTAATACCCCAGGGCACTAAATACAGATAGCGTTCACACTGGAAATAAGTCACTTCTTCTTCTTCTGCTGCTTTGGGTTTACTGGCAGGCCGCAAACAACTTCACGGCGTATACTGCCGCCGAAAATCCCCGGCCGGAAGTCCCCGGAGTTGGGGACTGGCTTCAGTAGAAGCTGTTGGGACTCCCAGCAGCTTCTACTGAAGCCTTCCGAGTAAACGGCCAGAACGCCTCCTCATCTCCACCGCTCCCATGTTTTATTTTGTGTTGTCATAAGTTAGTCTCTCTGCGTTTCTGCGCGGGGCTAATGCTAATGCTAATAATGCTAATGCGAGGATAATAAAATGGCGGCTCTACAAAACATTTCAGACTTTTACGGGGCGTGGTTTGCAATCGCCCAGCCAATCAGAACTGGGGTACTTTTTTTCCACAGGAAAGTGCCTAAAAATGCCTAAAAATGGGGTGAAAAGTTCCCGGCACTTAGTTATTTTTTTGGTGTGAACGCAACATCAGGGGTACTAACGGAACTAAACGCGAAAAGTACGGGTGAAAAGTACTTGGTGTGAACGCGGCTAATGTATATTTTTCCGCTTCCGGGGTCCCATGAGCTCCCTCGGAAGGGGAGGGACTTCGCCTCTCTATTCAGTAAGACCTAAACACAGACTTTCGTGTGTAAAATCTGTAGAGTTTTATACGAAAATATTTGCTATATTGCTGAATCAACATTGTTTTTGTGGGAGTTTCGGAGTGTTTCAGATATCGACAGTAAGGAAGTCTGCCTACTCTTTAAAAATAAAAGAGAAGTATAAGTAGCTAGAAGTTCCAACAAATGACAGTGTCTCTTTCCAGAAATCAAGATAATCCACATACTTTGTTGTACACTGTTTCAAGTAGGAGCCATTTTCCTTCTTACGAACGTTACCCATATCACCGCATAGAAGGAAGCATGCATGTACTAAAAGACAAAACACTGGGTGGGGAAGTTTTGTAGCTAGACAATAGTCCCTACTGTCCCTTTAAGGCCCAAGAGTGGATCCCTCAAAACCAGAATGGATGCACTCCACATTGCATGTATATCACTGAAGCAAACAGTTGATTTCCTTCCCAAAAAACAAGCAACAGTCTACATTTCCCATCTCTGACACGCTGCTCAGCCTTGTTAAACAATGTACCGGAGTGCTGTCCACATTCTTGGGTCAGCAGGCGCACGGCTGTGGAAACAGAAAGTATGAGTCTGAAGCAATGTCTAGGAGAAAAGGCTCCGGCCAGGCTCTCAGCAGGCAGGCGAGGAAAACTGTCCTGGTGAGGTCTGCAACCAGATGGAGTTACATTTAGTGCATGTGAGGGAGTGCACGTGTGTCATTCAGTAAAAAGTTGAAGAAGTTCAACTAAGAGGAACCCAGTATCCCCTGGAGACCAAACTGTTGATGTGGAACTTACTGGAACTCCAAACATCGTGTGTGTGCTTTTGTATTATGTTCTTATTTGCCTGAAGCAGGACCACAAATAATTATGGTTTGTTTTAGGTTGCATCTCTGCTGCCCAGTCGTGAAGGCATCGCAGCGCATTGCTGTGGTCTGTCAGTTCTTTAGAAGAAGCTCAGTGGAGAGATGGCCGATGGATAAAGGGCAGATGATGCAATGATGGTTTGCTCTCATTGTTGCCTTGCATATTTTAGACTCTTACAGGAACTTATAGATATTTGGCAACCGAGCAGTGCACATGTAAAAACACGTAATGCGGTTTCTGCCTCTTGCAGTCTGTTATTAACCAAGCACATTATAAACATTAATCTAGTAATTAAGAGGTCATTTTCCAGTCTTATGATTTATGCAGTTGCGTCTGAGCTATCGTAGCTATTTTAAGTTAGCATGCTAACCACAATGATAATATTGGATGGACTGCCATTGGAATTTGGTACTTATGTTTCTCTCCAAAATGTCATTATTGTTGGCTTTTTAATAATTACCTGTACATATATTGACATTCCCATTAGCCCTAGTACTGTGGACATATTTTTTAGCAGTAGTTACCCGGTTAACGTGCTAAACTAAGATTAAAACGTGGTTACATTACACATGCTAACCCTAGCCATGTTGTGCATTTTAGCATGCTTACGTTAGCATTCAGCTCTAACAACAACAGTGCTAGGTTCAGCCTTACAGAGCCTCTTGCAATGCTAGTGTAGATTGTTAGCATTGTGAAAATAAGAGAGCAAATCTAATGGAAAATATGAATGGTAGAACGACTGCATCATTAAGCCTGTTTAAAGTTTTAATGTTTTTATTTACAGCCCTTTTTTGGGGCTTTTATGTCAGAAATCACTGATCCACACCCCTATCAGCAGCGAAAGGACACCCAAGTGGTCTCTACTTTGTTCAGCTAAACTCAATGGGGCCTTTTCTTCTCACAGGGCTCTTCAGGCAGCCAGTAATTGTGATTAAGCAACACCTCCGAGTGAGTTAGGAAATTCTCAAATGTGGCTTGAAGCGTGCCAAAAGCCTGTCGCTTGGCTCGTGTCCACATATGGATCTGTAGAGGAAATGTTTAAGCAATTAGTCTGAGTTTAAGACTGGAAAAGAGTCATTATTTCCTCCGTATTTTACAAATGAGGAGGAAAATCTTTGTTATGTCATCGTGCAGACCATCTTTTCCTCTTGTTTCTATGGAACCAAAATGTGAAACCACAATTACACTAAACTCAGGACTGCTTGATTAACAGAGTCCTATAAAACCACACGCATGCACACACGCACGCACACACTGAAATAGTATTGTCACCCCCTCTAATCATGCCATTACAGTATGAGCTCGTGCACGAATCAACCGTCAATCATGGTTTTTGTTTTACAGTCCCATTATAATATTAATTTTTTTCCGTATGCACCGAAATGGCAGTGCGGCTGTTGATTTAGGCAAGGTTACTGACAAAGAGGGCCAGAGCTGTGAGCAATCATTCTGCTCTTCCAAACCTCTTCCTAAAGGCTAAGAAAAGAGCAGAGCAAAGAGTGAGTAAGAGTGATTTATAAGGCACCTTAATACTTGACACGTTCATTCGTGAAAGTAAGCCTGCGGCCTATCAAAGCCATTGCTTACATTAAAAACACCATGGAAAGCTGTTTTTTAACAGCGTCTTTTAATACTCGGTGGGCCAGTATTCATTCATATTTCCTGGCACGCCGCTTAGCTCCCCCTTAGTCTGAGGGGCTGTATCCAAATAAACAGTTTAACCTTGAGACGGCATTCAAAAATGATATTGTAGTGAACAATACAGCAGGAAATGCAGTAAAGATTGACAAAATGTGAAGTGAAGATCTAATATGACATACTCAGTCTTGTTTTAGTTGGAGTCAATATACTAGCGGTCTGAGTGATTCACAGGGTTAAAATGCTCGCAGTACCCTGCTATTTTCATGCAGCTATATCCTGTTATTAGTGGATTACACGCAGAGCAAATTAATTCAATAACTCAAACCTACATCCTACAGTGCAGCTGGATGGTTTTAATGGATTCTTAGCGTGCACTGTGGTGCGTCAAGACCTATGGTCAAGACTCATACTTTGAGTGTATTTTCATTTTAGTGTAAACGTCTGAGTGCGACGTTGCTGTGTTCCCCGTGGGTTTTCATTAGGGCCTTGTGGATGACAACAGAATATATGACTTGGCTCCGGATGGGAATTCGGGGGAAAGTCATGGAATTTTGGAAGCCTTGACGGAACACAGGCTGTCTGCTGTTGGCCCGTTCCCCACAGAGGAGGAGGAGGAGTGTGTGGCGACAGGCCTTAAGGACATCCTCAGGGATCTGACCCAGAACAATGACAGGTTTACAGCTCCATTCAGTCTGGATGTGGCTGAAATCGAACAGAGATCCAGGATCACTCTGAGCTCTACAGCAGATTTGACAACACTGGATAGCCCACATGATTAGTTACTCTGGTAATCTGTGTTTCTTCCTAGCCAGGAAATCCATTATATCTGTTCATTGCATTTCTTCACATAGTCAAAAACATTCTTTGACTACTCTTAAGAAGAAAATCCATGAGGAAGTCTTTCTTGTATTTTGGAACAACCTATTTAGATTTTCCACTTGTGACTTCACTTGGTCCTGACTGCTGTTTTGACCAGGTACAATTTGGTTACAATATAATATAAAAAAGGCAGCATGAGATCAAATACAAATATGAACACAGCTTTGAAAAGAAAATGTCAAAATGTTGTGTCCTTTTAATGGCCAGCACTTAAAACGTAAAAGACTTGCACCAGGAATAACAAGTTGTTTATGAAGACTTGGTGCTGACTTGTCCTTGCCTTAACATTCGACTCAAACTTCTCGCATGACACTGCCTTCGTTAAAATGTTTACTGTGACTTCACTTTTGCAAGACTTAGGACTTGACTTGGACTTGATCTTGTGGACATGCAACCTTAAAGTTTGCCATAAGAAGACTTGAGACTAAACACATTTTTGCTATGAATCACTTGACTTGGTCCAGCTTTGATGGACTTGGGACTTGCTCTGATTTGCTCTTTTGATCTTTTAGACCTGGTAATACAAGACTACAGACCTGAATTGGACTTGTCTCAATTGACTTGTGACTTTACATGGACTTGTCTCGATTTAATAAAGACTTTTCTTGAAGGAATTGAGATGTAAATTGGACTTGAGACATGACTTGCAACTGGCCATTGTAATACTGGACTTGATTTAGTCTCAAATGACCTGTGACTTGACATTGTTTCTTGGTTAGGACTTTTGACTTGACACTTGCAATAACACATTTTGAGAGATGACTTGGACTTGTATAGAATGACTTCACTTGTGACTTGCCATTATTACACACTTTAAGACGTGAATTGGGCTTGTCCTAGACTCGAGCTCAAAGAATCAAAAACAGCTCTGATTGCTTTTCAGATTTTCATAATATCGAAGCCACTGAGGAGAGCCTCATAAATCTAAAGTTAAGATGGTGGAAATTGTATTATTGTATCCTTCTGAAAAGCTCTAAAGCCTTGGAAAGGATTTTCTTTCCACAACTGCTCAAGAACTTCATTATTATTTCCTACATTTGTACGCCTCGGCTGTAACGTGCAACGGCAGGTCAGAAATAAACCTTGGTCATGTCGTGTGCACAACCCTAAACCTAACCGCAGGATTAAATAGCACCCATATGCACTGATGTCAGTAGGAAATTTGCAAAAACGATTGAATTGCATAAACCTCATCCTCATATTCTGTCCGAAGGGTATACTTCTGTTATTTAATGCCATCCACAAAAGAAAGCCACCCCGACATGAAAGCGGAACCATATCCCACCTGAGCTCCAGTGATCTCTCCCTTTAGGCAGTGAGCTTACTTTGTGGTCTCCCTTTTTCCCTTTCTCCCCGCTCTCCTCATCCATCCATCCCTCCGGTGCAGCTCCATTCAGAGAAAGAGCACAAACCACATGTTTCGGGGAGGAATCCTTTCCGGGCAGCGTCCCAGACCAAAGTACCTCCAGCTCTCCTGCCCCATGGCATCACTTAGCTCTACCCTGTCATTAAGGACAGGGTTGGATGATTTGTGTTGGAACGCAGCCCTTTGTTCAAAAAGGAATGGATGCAGGAGGAGAAAGACAAGGAGCAAAGGGGGGGGGGGGGGGGATGATGTCATCTCAGGTCGGCGCTGGAAGTAGGCCTGGACCGCTGCGGTGGCTTCGAATGGTGTTGCCTTTGGGCTTGGTTGCAGGAAAAGACAGATGGAGATGGAATGATGTGGAATATGGTGTGTAATTTGGTATGTGTGAATCTGGATGAGTAAATATGTCTCTTGTTTTTGTGTTTCGTTCCATGCACGAAACTCTCAGTGTGTTTTGCGGGTTTTTCTAATCTGTGGTCGGAAAAGTATAGGCTGTTTTATGTTGCGTTCGCTCTTTGTTTCAGTGTTTCTTTAGCGGGTGGATGCTTGAATGAATCATTTGGATGGAGGCTGAGGTATCAGAAAGGGCGGTTTGGCTCGGGGGTGAGGAGGGGGGGGGGGGGGGGACGAGGGAGAGGGAGAGGGAGGACCAACTTGTACTTGTGGCTTCTGGATTTCTATCGCACACTACTGCCTCCCGCTACCTACAGTATGTCATGTGGAACATATCAGACACACCACAGACAGCAAGGACTGAAAGTCATTATCCTAAGTATTTCTGTCAATGATAGTGCTGAGCTTGTATTCAGTATAACTTAGTCTTAAAGGATAATTTCGTACGTCTGTCCATTATTCGTATTTTCTTAAATGTTAGTTGATTGCTATTCTCTAAGGATGCAGCACACATTGCTAAATAACCTAATTAAATTATGCAATTTAATCACACAATATTATTGCCTATACTTAGTGTTGGCTCACTTTCCATTTTACATCCAAATAGAGTGGTTTAGATTACCTCATTGTTGGCTTACTGATAACCTAAAATAATGGACAAACCTTCCTAATTGAGACCCAACGTTTAATACTTTTTCCTTTAAAGTGGACCTATCATGCTATATTGGAAAAATATATTGTAGGGCCATACCTATACAAAACACGTCTATGAAGTTTTTTTTTCAAAATACCAAACAGATCACCCATTGTAGCCATGCCTCAAACTGCTCATACAGACCTGTTACAGAAACGCAGATTTTGGGTCCTTAGCTTGAAGGAGGCGGAGCTAATGCCTGATCAGAATTCTACCGGAGATAAAGTTAAATTCGGTTGTGATAAAACACCATCCTGTTCTAAACCACATCAAGGATTATTTCTGAAACAGTATGGAGCTCAAGTGCCTTTTCTCTTGCAGGTTTATCACAAGGTGAGTTCCTTTTTTTATTTCCTGCTTTTTAAACACATGTGCTCTCCAGTACAGGTTAGCTCTGAGTGTTAGCGAGGCTTGCTAATGTAAACAAAGACGAGATTACATCCAAAACACGTCAGGCATTGTTTCTGATAGCAACTTTCTGTGGGTCCGCTGCCAATTTGACGTCAGATCGGCAGCAAATCTGTATCCGCTCGTTCTACACACGCTTTTAAAAGATTTCTGATGCTGCGTGAGTTCCCCGACGCACCGGGGACACATTTATGACAGACATCACAAAGTGCATTTTGCATGATAGGTCCCCTTTAAACCAGGAAGCAGTAATTCCATTTCTCTGGAAAAGAATGGATTGTTTTGCCTTTTCAGGCCTATTATTCAAAAGATATATTATGCAATATAAACAGTATATTATACCAACATCTTATACCTCTTGTATTATTCCTATCTCTTGTTTTGGTATTACTTTAAAGAAGGGTCACAAGCAGTTGACTAATAGGGAGGGTAACAGAATGCAAATGATAAACCATCTGACTTTATAACAAACCCCATTGTTTAACTTATGTGTAGTTTACATTGTCTGATTTCCCCCTTCGGTACATCTGTGTGTCTGTGTTTGTTATGGCTGCAGTTGCAAGTTGCTTTTGCCGGGAAAATTCACATGACTCCCACTTAAAGATGACGCATCTGTTGACTCTCAGCCATCTTTGAGAGCGAGCAATCAGATCAACCATAAATGGACCGCGGACAAATTAAGGCAATGGGCGACTCGACAGATCTTTAATGGCCAGGAGATGAAACGCGTCTTTTCTCTGAAGTACCAGAACTTTTTTATCAACTGTGAACTTCTCTCAATGTCTCAGATTAAACCACGTCTAAAACAGACTATTGAATGAAAAACTTAACATGTACTCATTCATTCAATACTTCCTCTGAGCCAACAGTATACATTATCACATTCACTTCAATGTAAATTGCAGAGGAAACGGACTCTCCGTGCTCTCTCGTTGTTCCACATATTTATTGCAACTTTTTATTATCTCTGCCTCAAATAATATTTAGATGGAAGGGGACTGATAGGAGCAGAGTTGCAATAACAGAGATGAAGTGCTCGGGGGGGTGATTGTGTAGCGTTTTTTGAGGAGAGGAGGCATCTGCCTAAGTAAACTCAGCCCAACACTAAGGAATTGCGCTCTGGAACGTGGTGGTGAAACCGGAGCGAGGGTTTGGGAATAGCCCGAGGGGACTAGGCTCAGTTTTCCAAAAGCCTCTATCTCCTGCGATATGTAGTGTGATTTGAGGAGAGAGTGTGTGTGTGTGTGTGTGTGTGTGTGTGTGTGTGTGTGTGTGTGTGTGTGTGTATGTGTGTGTGTGTGTGTG